>JAHZNF010001893.1:0-23430 GCA_027744215.1 Troglopedetes dispersus
CATTCTATTATCTCATTTTTTTAAATCTCCTTTTTCTCCTAATACTACATACATAATTTGCATTTAAGTCAGAAAAACTTCTTTTGTACTATCCTCTCTTTTCTCTCTCTCTCTTTCTCTTTCATGCTCACAACTTCCGCTTTGCATCGTAATCATATAGGCATTTTTGTTTCCTTAAATGACCTCCTCATTTTCACAGTTTCTACTATGCTTCCCTCTCTTTTTTTTGCTCTTCTCATGAAAGCAAACTTGCATTGTCAGCCTTCTTTGAGAGGCATCTCCTTATTGTCTCTATATTTCCCCTTTCTCTCTTTCATCTTTCTCTCAAATTCTAAACTACAGAGTTGGAGTAGTATTTCTGTATGCGAGCAAATTTTTTGTTGTGTTGGTTGAAATGAAACTTTTTTTCATGCTACTACTTACTACTATACTCTTGCTTCTTTCTTTCAAGATCAACTTCTTTTCTCTGTCTTCTCCTCCAAACTCAAAATTTTTATGCAATTCTGTGTTGGATTTCATACTGTCGGAGCGTTTCACTTCTCATCCGCTTTTTCTTCTTCTTTTCTCGTTCCCTGTCTGTCTTCCTCTTCTCAAACTGAGAAAAAAGTGTCCTGATCCATGAACAAAAAATGTTATTATTAGAAAGTAAGAAATTAACAGCGGGCCCCGAGCTGGGATTAATGCACCATAATTGACATAACACAAAATGTTATTGCAGACACACAAACACACATACACTATTTCAAATGTGGCCTTTCATACAGCAAATGGATTCTTAAAAATTATTTCAATTCCCTTTCAAGTCCTTTTTACGAGCAACCACTTAAGCTTATGATAAATATGCAACGCAAACAAAAATGTCTACAAATGTTTCGCCATACTAGAACCATATCCTCAACTTTTGAAGAGAGGGAGAGAGAGCGGGAGAGTGAGAAGGAAAAGCTGAAACCTCAAACCTGAACAAAGATAAGGGCGTTAAAACAACTATAATGTATTTCAGAAGTAAAGTGAGCCTACATATAAGAAGAGGAAAGGAGCTAGGAAGCCTTTGTCAACATTGTTTCTCCTGCTGAGTAGAACATGTGACGTGAAGACGATCCGCAACTTATGTACACCCTTTCGAAATTTTTTTTACCGATACAGCATTATTTGACAATCGCTGGATTCACTTGAGTTGAATGCTGAAAGAAAACTTGCCAGCCACAAACCATTGAAATTTCCAGGCACGCATGAGCAAAACAAACCAGACTGAATTTCATACAGACAGATTTTTTTCTCGAATGAGGAAAGAATAGAAACCTATGATGAGGTTGACATGAAGAACAGTACTACATATTAAGTGACTTCCCGATTGTACCAAGTACCAAGGCACCAGAAAGGTCGCAGTTCTGGTGTCCAGTTACTAAATTTAGGTTATCGCTTCAAGTAAATTTGAGCGTCTGTCTGTTTCAGGTTTTTTATTTTTACGCATGGTTTGCTTGCAGGTAACATTTAGTCTCTTCTTAAAACAAGACATCCTAAAATAGCGCAGGACAAATGATTGTGAGAGGAAAGTGTGGGAAAGCTTAATTTAATGAGAAGTGAGCGGGTGACATGATGATGACAAAATGTCGGCATTATTATTATTATTATTATTGGTGGGTTGGACTAGACGTCACGTGGATCATTAGATCATGCATGCCTTGCCAGAATGACTGACTTTCCCTTGTCAGGTTAGCATGAATGTTGTGTGGACACACAATAATAATAATAACCTTTTCTGTCCAGGAATAAAAACTCCCGATTATAATCGGGAGTTTTTATTCAGTGATCATTATTTTCTCTCATTATCTGACCAATTTTTTTTCTCAGGATAATTGTCACAGTAAAAAAAGTTTTAACTAATAGAATATTATCACGAGGTCCATAATATACCCGGTAAACAAGATGGCTGTTGGCGGAGCAGGACCGCCGCTGTTAATCAAGAGTAGGTGTTCACCTGGAAATCGTTTCATGTCCATTTGTCTTTTACTTTTTCTGGGCGTTGTCCTCTCTTGGCGTGGCCATCGAATGACGAGGAAGTGAAGGAAAACGGGGAAGTACGTGATTAGGTTCCATTACCTTATTAATTTTTATATTAGTTTTTTTTCCACGCATTCCTCCCAAATATTTGGCTGATTATGGAGAAAAATAGTGTTTTGGATCGTAGTCAACTGGGAACGCTGTTGCTGCTGCACCGGATCCAAGTTTCCATCTCCTTCAGGTTAGATGGATAAGGCCAAACTTGCATTTACCATTTCTGCTCCTAGACAATTCCGCTTTCGCTCTCCGGATAAACGTCCGTGGGGACAGGAGGGATATAAAGTGATGAACCATATCTCATTTCCCTCTCTTTCACCAGAATAATTTACATTTGAGATCGCAAGTTTCATCCTGCTTTTTTGCGATGAGTGGTTCCGTGTTTCCTGGCTAGCAATGAAATGTTTCTTCCGGTGGTGGTGGAGGTAAAAGGAGAATGAGTGAGATCACGTGGACACCAGAGGCAAAATCCTGCGACGACCGCAATTTCAGAAATTGTGCTGTTGTTGCTGTGTTGGCTTCCATGCACCACCACCACCACAACAATATTCTCTGTAGCTACAGTTATTTACTCCTTGAATTAGAGTCTGGTTGGGCGGACGTACGATTGTTTGTAGGATGGATGTGGTCATCAGTCTCCCTGGGAATTGTCACAAAATTAGCCAAAAGTGCACAACTGGGGTTATATTAGATCATTTAATCGTCATTTGCTCACTTCCACCTAAAACTAACAATTCACTAGTGTTGATCCCTCTTGGAAATACACTTCCTGTATGCTAGTAGTCCAATATTATCAGCCGTTGATCCCATCTATCCACCTTATCAGTTACTTTCACAGCAATCTATCAAACATATTGCACACTGCATTTTATTAACGGGACAGGCTATCGTCCAATTCCACAGATTCTGTCATGCATTGAATTCACATTATATTAAGGAGGCACCTTCAACAGAACCGGATAACCTGATATCACGTTAAGTGGCCGCGTATTTGTGGGCTGCGTCAAGTCTTTGTCATATCTTTCATTCATTCGCATATCCTCTCTCTCTCTCTCTCTTTCTCTCTCTGCGTTTCTCTGGAATCGCTCAATTTTTTCTCGATTTTCTGCCAAAAGTGTTTTAAGAAGTCTAACTTCTCCCCCAATTAAGAGTTCCTCTTCGACTCTAATAATTTCTAGGACAAATTTGATGAAACTTCTAGGTAACAAGGCCACATGCACTGGCTCATTTCAAATTAATTAGCAAAAAAATGGTTGATTTGTCTAAGTTTTTGTTTCTAGATTTGTGTGAGTGAGTGAGTGAGGAGGGATTGTTTTGTTTCGTTGTTTGGTTACCATTGTTATTATTCTTCTTCCTATTATTATTTACTCTTTGTTTGCATACTTGCAGAGACTGTCGGGTGGTTAGAGATCCACAAACCCTTAAATCCAAGGGATATGGATTCGTTTCTTTTGTCAAAAAATCGGTAAGTTTCTGGTCACTCAGAGCAAAAAAAAAAATAAAAAAAGAAGTTACATTGTTGTGAAAAAAAACATAGGCAGAGTAGTTTGTTTCTCTTTCAGAAATTTAATGCACATATTTTATAATATATTTATTACTAGAGTACGTCTTCTTTGTACGTTTGATTTCGTGATTTTGTATGTATTTTGTAAAGGCACGACATAATATCAATTATACTACTTATTACTCATAATTTTTTTACTTCTCTTTCATAGTTTTGATTGATATAATATATTTACAAGTTTTTTGTACCACGCACGGTACTACTACTCTTGTTTGCAGACAATTTTAACGCAGCAAATTGTTCTACTCTTTCTAATGGACTGCACATTAATTCTTTTCATTTGTAGAGTTCAAGAAATGACGTTATATTCCCACGTAATGTTTTTTGTCGCAGTTTTACTCAATTATTTATTGTCCACTGTGTGCACAATGATTGTTGAGGGGAAATGGATGGGTAGTGAACTATGCTCGTGTCTTTGTTCCTCTGTTTGCAGGAGGCTGAAGCAGCAATAGCGGCGATGAACGGGCAGTGGCTTGGAAACCGTAGTATCCGAACCAACTGGGCGACCAGAAAACCGCCTCCACCTAAAACAGAAGGTAAGACTAGCTTCCGCAAAGACCTCCGTAAGGGAAGAAAGAGAAGCAAAGTGAATTTTCGGAAATGCCAACAAACATGACAGCAGAATTTTATGTATTGCACATGTTATACAAGTTTCACCTTATCTAAGCTTTTTGTTACATGACACACATAATATTTCCAATTACCCTTTTATTGCAAAATTATTGCGAGATGATAAATTGGAGCAACTTCGGGTGCCAACAGATTTCAATTTTCAAAGTTCTGCCTATAACCCGCAACAAGAAAACTGCTATGCAAAGTTTAAAAAAAAAGAATCCTGAAATTAATGCAATTTTGGAGGTGGACATTTATAATTGAAGGAAAGCCATGAAATGAAGGATGCTACAAAGTATGAAAAGACAGATAGTGCAGAGATGTAACTAAATATGTATGTAATGTGAGTAGCAATAAGTCAATAGGTCAATTGGATGCGGCAGACATGTTTCACAAGCGACCACATGTGCAGAGTAAATAAGATATCTTGACAATGGCCTCTCATGTGAGTAGTGTGGCAAGGAGCCTGCTGGTCTTAAAATTAGATCCACAAGCTGCTCCCAATCACCTTGACCAAGTTCGAATAAAACTGAGTTGGCAAACTCATCGCTGCTTTAATTGTACTTTGAAGGCTAATTGAGGTATAATTTTTGGGTGTTGTGCAGCGGAGCCAATATCTGGATTTACTCCTCTTCCCTCCACTCTCCATGCCAAACTTTCCAGCGGTGCAGCATCAGAGCCACCACTCTGCATGTACTCCAGTCAGGTGAAGTTAAAAACTTTGATTCTCTGTTTTGGCGTGCGCAGGTTTGCAACCAAAGAGTCAGCAACTCATGCCATCGTGGCTGTTCACAACACGGAGATAAATGGACAGACTGTCAAGTGCTCGTGGGGAAAGGAGGCTGGAGATCCGGCCAACCTGTCAAGCCAAGTGTCCACTGTAAATACACCTTCCCTTTCTTCATTCTTCAGGCCAAATCAAAAGATCAAAGATTTTTGCACACAATAAATAACTCATTGTTTTGGAATTGCTGGAACGCTTTCCATTGATCACCGAATTTGTTTGTTTGTTTTGTTCTTTTCTTTGCTCCTTGCCTCCTCGCAGCAACAATACGGTTACGGGTCAGTTGCTGGTGCACAATACCCCTACTATGGGCAGCAGATGGGCTACTGGTATCCTCAAGGCTATCCGACTGCAGCTACAGCGCAGATGCAAAATCAGTTTCTTCAAGGAATGCAAGGGTATTCTTATGGCAATTTTGGATATCAGCAGGGTTACATGGGGTATCCCATCATTATCCTTTGAAAATGCATGTCGGCACAGACCTGGTTCGATGTCATGTGCAGCCACTAATATGACTCTGCGTCTGTTGTTCCCTTTTTGCTTTGCAGAAACGTTGGGGCGATGCAGGGCATGACCACCTGGGGCCAAGGAATGACTGGGGGCGCTGCCGCTGCAGCCGCGACACAACAAATGAGTGGAGCAGCCGCCGCACAGAACGCTGCAGCAGCTGCTGCTGCCGCGATCCAACAACCGACGGCTGCCGCTGCAGCTGGCATGATGGCTGCTGCTGCATATCCAATGCAACAGTTCCAAGTGTGATAGACCAGATCTGTCCCACCCATCCAAAAATAAAAAACTGAAAGATAATAGTGTCGTGAAACACATAAATAATCAATATCAACTGGATTCTGGTTACAATACAATTTGGTCTAGTAGATAGCCAACATAACAAGAAATGAGACAGGCATCAGCAACAAAGATATTACAGAAACGATACTGGAATATTGTATATTCTAACTTTACTAAATACACACGTGCTGGGATACATTGAATTTCATGAAAACTTGTGTAAGTCTTTTTGAGTTAGGGGTTGTTTTTTTTTTCAAAGCGACGGATGGATGCATAATCTAATAAAAATGTCAAAAAAAGTTAGCAGGTAATCTAGTTTAGAATTGATTTTGTAAGTCAAAGAGAGCATCATAATTCCTTCGTAAGCGCATGGTTTATACTTAACTGTGTAAGTTGATATCAACAAGAGTGGACGGGGACGTCAACAAAAAATATTTAGGCTACAATAATAATAATAACAATACAAGGATAACATTCTACAATACAGTTTTAAATGAATGAGTACATGAATATTTATACATTTATGACTAAATCTACTGCTGTGCACACACGAGTTAACGTTCTAAATAGGTTTCGACGACAAAACTTAAAGTCTAATTGCCACAACCTGATTTTATTTATTACTTTATTCTGCTGATAATCTTCTCGTTTCGCGTCGGCCAATGGTTTGCATCAGAGAAGATCTGAGAGGGATTATCGTCAAGGAACGTGAGCAACATAATATATGTCACGTCAAGGCTTGTTTCTTACACTGATTGAGGTTTTCTTACAGAAATGTGTGATGTGCACACTCCACTCACCACTTTTCCTTTTTCCTTGCTCTTCTAATCTTTCCTACTCAAGTTAGCTCTTTCCCTTGTGAAGCAAATACTCGCACTACTCCTTTAAATACCAATTATATAGTATTTCAAGGAAGGGCGAGTCCTGGCTCACACCACCAAAGTTGAGGCAAAAAGGGGCCCAAAAAATGGTTACTAAAATTGCTATCGCATTTGTTGAGGTGATCCCCTCGATGATTTTTTTAATCTCAGATGAAACTGTGTTACGGGCCGTCCCAGAAGCATGGCTCAAAAAATGCAATGGTCAGGTCACAGTGTCCTGAATCTTCTTACTACTCTGTTTCGACCTTCCGCCTTTGGGTCCGCTTTTTTATTAATCGGCAACACACTGACATTCAAGAAAGCTAATTGATAACTTACTAAACACACCTACATTGATGTGTTCTTGAAGGTCGAATGATGATAACATGGTTATGTACCAAATAAAGTAAATAATAAAAATACTGACATTCAAGAAAGCTAATTGATAACTTACTAAACACACCTACATTGATGTGTTCTTGAAGGTCGAATGATGATAACATGGTTATGTACCAAATAAAGTAAATAATAAAAAAAATCAACAATTTAGGTACAAAGTAAGTGGTCCGAGCAAGCTTTTTGTTGGGGAAAATGTAGCGAAAACAAAATGACGTTCGTAGGCAACACCACAAAAAATATCCTTTATTTTTAACGGCTGCAGAAGAAGAAGAAGTAGAAATTATAGTTTCCTCATCTTTTTTCTTGAGAGACAAACACTAGAACGCCATTTCTTTGGAATTGAGTATGAAAGCCATTTTGAGTCTGGCCGGGTAACATCCAACGCATTCTCAATGGCGTTTCCTCGGCGAAAATTTATAAAAAAAACAAAACCTTTTAGACATTAGAAAGACATTATTATTCGGAATCAAGGAAAAGAAGTTTAAAAAATAATTGAGAAAAAAAGATAATATGGTGCAGGAAGGATACGAGAAAAAAAAACCATTTGCCAATGTTCTCAGAGGAGATGAGACTTTTAAGGATTTTTGTGAGGAGAGGAGAATTCATACCATTTTATTGCTAAATATATAATACATATAGAGCATCTTCGAGTGAAGAAGTATTTAACTAAATAGGACTACTAAATACTACTCTCGTACATACGAAATAAATTTTGGAAAAAGGAAAATGTAAAAATCATTTTATACAACAACTTACATATAATTACATACGCAAAAGATGGATACAAGAACACAGATAAGTATAATGAGTTAAGAGACATAATAATAATAATATTAGCTAATGTACAACTGTATAATTTTGTGTAAATATAAAAAAAATAAAATAATTTTAATAAAAATTGGAGAAATCAACGCACGGTAAGATGTATGAACTCAGTAAGTAAAGTAAGTTTTAAGGAGAATCTGCTGCTTCGGCGCATTTCACGAAAGACATTATAGGATTTTTAGAGAAGAGCTTCCGGTGGAAAAGGTTGTTTCTTCGTGACAAAAAGATCCAAGGATAACATTATATATTTCATACACATACATATGCACAAAAAATATGTTTCAAAAATGAAAAAAAAAAACCAATGTTCCCTTGAGCTTCTTCGGTTTCTGCAAAAAATGTTGTCGTAAAAAAAGTCAGCTTTAATTTTTGACTGTTCTGCAAATAGCATGGCTGTAATTGATGAGACAAAAAAAGGAATGTGTTAAAGTGAAAGAATTACTTATTGTAAATAGATTCCACTTAGAACAAGTTAGCCAATCAAGCCTAACTTTGTAGTTAAGCTCTGTAATATGTCCCGTTGGCTGTGTAGTAGTAGACCAAGATCCCTGCACACACCTTCTCACTTTTTGCAGAGTTTATTAGTAAACTCAGCTTTTTGTGTGGGAACAGGAGAATTGACGCCAAAATTATTTGTGGAAAGGCTCTTCCCACGAATGTTCAATGCCTGCAACAAAAAAGTCCTTATATCAATGATAAGGATAATATGTAGTTCGTTTTTTTTTTCACCGGTGTGTCTACTCCAACCCATGTCAAGTGAGGTTAAAATTTAAAATTCTACAGCACAGTTGTGTCTGACTGAAGATGTGCACTTTTTTACTCCGCATAAACTAAACTTTAGATCGCAAAAAAACTCCTTCTACTACTACATAGCACTAGCAAATATAATGTGGTCACCTTCACAAAAATGCGTCTTTTCTCATTGTAGGATCGGTCTTCTTTCCACTGCTTTTTGCTAGTTTTGTTACAATGGGCAATCTGACAGCCAATGGACATTTGAGGAATGTTCAGCCTTTCACCATACTACATACATGTTGCCCCACACGAAAATGTATAAAAGGCCCCGCCCTCCAATGCTTTTCTTTACCCTGTCAAAATATATCTATGGAAGGGGAAAGTCGAAAATTAGTGATAAGCAATAAATCACAAGGCGCAATATATGTATTTACATTGGAGGATAAGCTAATAAATTAGAAGGTATGATTGTTATTAACGGCAATACGAACGTAATTGAAAATATGGTACCACATGACAGGGTGGAGGACTTAATGCTTGGTTTATCCAACCGCGGCGGTCCACTTGTGATCAGCAGAGCCCATGCGCTATGGTGAAAGCTATAATCTTTCGATTCATACATGCCCGTTGGCTGTCACACTCACCCGCGACTTCGAAAGCGTTCTCCTCCATTTCTTAATTTTTGAATGACCAAGACCGGAAGTTAGAGGGATTGTTGAAGTGGAAAAGGAAGTATGACTTTTGAGTCGTCTGAAAAGTGCAGAGAGAATACTACGACGTTTAGATTTATGCAATGTGTCCCAAACGCAATGTGCACGTACGACTTAGATAACCATATTAATATTTCGTTTGTATTTAGAGGGCGATAGGAATGTGTGTTCAAATCTAGGCCTCTGTGCACATAATTCAGGCTCGTAGATAGTTAATTGAAGGAAAGTGATGGATGTTGTTATTTGATAGCAAGAGAATTGCATGGAGATGAGACTTATTTCACCTGAACCTCAAGCAAACCAAAAGCTACAGCAAATTCATTTCAAGTCAATAAACTGGAAACAATTTTTTACCATTGAAATTTACACGTAAAATTCATACTTAAATACACACGGATTTCAATTGACTAGCAATGAACGTCACAAACCAGTAAATCCGGGAGAAGAGTGAAAATCTATTTCCCGGGGTTTATTTTGACTACCTTTATGCCAGAAAATAAAAGCTTCAAGCCAGAATGCCAAGACGTGTAATCAGGCTAGCTACATAGCAGCTGTACAAGGATTGTACATATTTAAAAAAGAACTCTAAAAAACTTCTATAAATCAAAAAAATAATAAATCAGAATAAAAATCGGACGTTTAAATTGCAAGTTTGGAAACTAAAAAGAATATAAAAAAAAGAATGTCTCGCTGCGCTAAAGTGGGGGTCATGAAGCCCCAGACAACTGATTTATCCGCTTATCTCATAATTTACGGATCAGAAGCGTCCATTGCAAGTTCAGATAAATAAGCCGCTCGCGGAGAATGCTCTTCAATTCGTTTTTTATTATTCTTCTCCATGTTCGATACTACGAAAGTTTTTGAAAAGCATGACTGGCACGTCATCATGTTTCGCACCTTCTTGTTCTACGAAGAGTGCCAATTGAAATCCCGTGGCAGAATCAACAACTTTTTTTGTATAGGTAGAAGAGGTATTGTTAAAGCAGAGGTTTGTTCTATAGTTTGCGAAGAATTATTGTTATCTTTAGTTAAGGATTTTTACCCGCTCATACATACAATACATAATGTGCTTTTGTGTCTTCTTGATGTGGTTACTGCTACTTTATTTTTTTTGCCATGATGAGTAAATTATTAAAATAAGTAAATACTGCAGTTCACTAATCTCAACTATTTCCCTAATACAAAACAATTAGTTTTTAACGATTTATAAGATGCTTGAAATCTTTCAACTATCTGGCTAGCACATGATAAGTAAATTATTATTAAAATAAGTAAATACTGCAGTTCACTAATCTCAACTATTTCCCTAATACAAAACAATTAGTTTTTAACGATTTATAAGATGCTTGAAATCTTTCAACTATCTGGCTAGCCTTGTTACATTACCTGAAAGGTCAATCGAATAACAGAGTGGCATAATTGAGCTCGGATTTCATGCTCATGCTACCCCGAAAACAAATTGTTACGGGGTCTCATGTAAACCACATTTCCCAGAACGAGTAAACTAGCTCAATTTAAAACGAAGGAAATTCAAGCTAATGTAAAACGATACTGAATGTCATCCCGTAAAAAATTACGTTTTCACGATACCCCGTAAAATCCTATTTACGGGATAGCAGAAAATCCGGGCTGAATGATGCTACTACCCTGTACGTGTTGTTTGAAGGAGGTAGCACTTGACGGCTGAACCCAGATAACATGAAAAATTTCCGGGAGGTTTTCGAAGCTATTTATGTATTTTACTTGGATTTATGCTAATCTTGATTTAACATTCACGAGCAGCACACACACACCATGGTATACATTTATTACGTCAGAGAATGCTACGGAATGCGGTTTTATTTTGCGAGTTCCATTGTCAATTAGAATATGTCCCCATAAATGCATTTAAACATTTCATTGTTATCTAGCAATGAATTTGAGCGGCAGATTGAGGTCTGTCGAAGGTACGTGCGGTGGCATGCAGTTTGATTGACAAAAGTTCAAGTCAGCCAGCAAGCGAAACCAGTTCTAAATTGTATAATTGATGTAATTGTTGTGGCGGAGGTGATGCGAGCGATTTAAGTGGCAAGCTACTTCTACTAATAAAACTATAACAAAATGCAAAATGACAGTTGATAGAGTTTGCAAGCAAAGAAAACTATGTTTTAATTGTTGTGATTGCATGCTTGCACTTGGTTAGGCTAAATGATTAGACTAGAATCATATTTTTAGGTTGTATAATAAATATTATATGCTTTCTAGCAGCCGGAGAAATAAAAAAATGTGACACTGGTGGACACTGTACATACTAGGCATAGCTATACATTATCTCTGCGTTGTTCTGGGCCCCATGAGAAGTAAACCAACTACGTTGAGTTGATAAGATATCATCAGACACACTAAGGCTGATTTGCAAGGAAGAAAAAAGGTTGAGGTTGAAGCGAAACCGAAGCGCTGCTGATAAGTAGATATCCGTTTTGTTGTTTGTTCAGCGTGGTTTGCATGAGAGTGACTGGAAAGACGAAGAAGAAGAAAAACTGCTACATACGCTGCTGCTTCCACTCTATCGAAGAATGAATGCTTGTTGACAAAGTGGATGTGAGTGAGTGAAGACGAACTAGGATAATAATTATTTATATTTTATGTTTGAGTGTGTGTGGAATAACGGGACATGTTATTACATAATGGCTACCCTGTTTTTTGAGAGAAAATAAAAACCGCGAATATAAATATATATATATACTGGTATCATGCATAAAAAGGATACACATAAACTAAGAGTAAGAATAAACTTAAGACATTATGCATACAAAATATTGATCATTTGTTAATAAGTTTTAAACACTAAGAGTAATACTGAAAAAACCCTTAGGAAATAAAACAAAAAATACTGTTGTACTCAAAAATATATCGGAGAATAAATGGAACAAGTTGAAGAAGAATGTTTGTATTTAAAAAATATAATAGAAGGGAGAATGAGAAGTCAGTTGAATATCAGTCACACACATGCTCAAATTCATTCGCAAAACTAACTTCATGACCTAGAAAGAACTCAGCATAATATGTAGATGCGATGTAATATGCTTATCATCCCACCTCGGCACCTCATCCGTTGGCATTATTTCATATTAGAACGCTGCATGTCACACTAATTACATGAGATAAGCGCGATTCTTCTGCGATTTTCGTTCAGCCGGGATTTATTTTTCAAGATTTTGGCAATTTTTTCTGGAAATTCAGTTCGGCTCGATCTACCAACTCAACTGTCAGCTGAGTGCATCAAGTAATTTTCTAAATACATCCATGTCGCAGTTATCTCGTTTCACCTCTCACCTTACCGCACGCACGCCAGTTATTGAGTATTCAAAATCATTGTTTGCATTATTATTTTTTATTAAAATATATTTTATTGGCAAAATAGGTTATTAACTTATTAGGTGAATGGGTTATTTACGACATTATCCACAATACAATCATAAGAATTAACTTAGATTATCTAAAATACATATTCGACGATCACAAAATACACTGCTACATATTTTTTTATTAATTCCTTGCATTGTTGGCGCAGATCCACACACACACACACACGTACACGAAGATGTAGTGTGTGGTTGTTAACACATTGCAGACTTGATTACTCTACGGAAGCTTGGCATCATCGTTTCCTTCAGATCTCTCGCACAAATAATCACGAACCCGAAGCTAAATTTGCTAGTGCCACAACAACTAAACTTTAGTTAGAGGAAGAGCTTCAAAAAACAACACTAGTTGTAATGATTACTTTCATGCAGTTTTTATTTTTTTAGCATCGAACAAGCGGGACGAGAAAATCAACCAGGACACGTGTGTTTCGGGGAATGCCTAAACTCAGGAACGGGATCTGGTGGCACCAGACCTTATTTCGAATTTTTTAACCGTTTTTGCTGTTACATTTGCGTTCCTTTGCTTACTGAGCACATATATTCAGCTCTGCTAGATTTGCTTACGGTTAAATCCAGTCAGATTGTGCGCTAACTTGAAGTCTCCAACAAGGATCAGAACTTAAAAAACAGTTTTTGTGGTAAAAAATCATTAAGCTTGTGCAGATTTTATTTCACCAACCCACCAAGTTGAATGCATTCGTTTGACCAAAGCTAGGTTAGTTTTCAGGAAAACTGGTCTCGTGGAATGTAAATGCCCGCCTTGACCTGAAATGAGCATCCATATTGGAAAAATTGGTAGAGGGAAAGTTACTTTTGCTGAACCTATCTCGATAAGCACTTGGCGCACCAATCCACCTTACTAAACTCCGCATATACAGAATAGAAGAAAACAATTGGGTGGGCCAGAACATAATTGTGAGTATTACACCTGGTTGCAAATAATTTTTGACGTGTCTCGGTTCGATGCTGTCTCCTGTGTCAAGTAGGTTGTACGTAAGTTGACTTTTGCTTACCCATTCGGGAAGGAGTGGAAGCAAAAACACAAGTTATTTGTTCACCTTCTCTTTTCGCAATCATCATCAAGACTAGAAAACTAGTACATTTTTTTTGGATTAATTCACACTTTTTTTGCTATTGATAGTTACGATTGTTACCGAATTCTTTTTAATGATTACTTCTGAATAATATGTTATTTATTTAAACATTTTCATATTGTCTACAAACTATTAAAAACGTCGCGTGATATTTGTTACTGATGAATCAGGTTCACTGAGAAAATTTTTTTAATTCTTCTCCACTACTTTACTTTACAGCTAGCTACCCAACTACACACTACTTATCTTTCTTTAATTTATCGTTTCACGAGATCGTTGAGATCACCATCATATTTATTTTTTCTGGTTGACATTTTTCACAAAAACAGCTCAAACACAACCAAAGATTAGTAGTTGCTCACTTTATTTTTTTTTGGTTTGTATTAAAATTACGACGTAGTAGTAAGATGACTTGCCCCGATAAATAGAATATGTAATTATTTACTGGCAGACATATTTACACACATATTTTTCCCGTAAATTGTGATAAAAATACATAGGCTAAAGAAAGCGGATCTTGCTCTTAAAAATTTTTTTTGCGGTAGTAGAGGACGATGTTGATTAATTGTAGTTCCTGTTAATTGCTTCAATTTTGGACATAATCACTTCCCGTAAACAAATACAAAGACAAGGCTTGTTAGGGAACAGATAAATGCTATCCCGAGGACCACCAGCAGAATCCATACTCTCTTCCCTGCCGGAACAAAACAGCTCTTGTTAACATGTTTCGTAAAAAATTACGGAGAAACAAAGATAGCAAGTGAGATCACAGTTCAAGTTTGTACGTACCCATCGGAACATATTTTAGTCTGGTCCAGAAAAACGAGCCTCCATCCTCCCATACCAATTAAATCCACCTCCTGCCCAAAGTCTTCTAGCATGCTGCAAGTACAACAACATCCAACTTGTGAGGTTAAACATGCAATTCAATGAAATCCCCACCTTCCATCGTTGCTACAGCAGGTGCCATATTAAATTCCTTATCTCCTTATTCACTAGGACTAATCAGACTTTATGGGAAATGAAAGAAACGAAAAAATGAAGGGATAAGCTCACAAGACAAATCAGAACATACTCATCCATAGAGATCAATGAAGTCCTTGTGTTCTCTGTTATTTATCGAAGAACCATCTTATCGGATTTATTAACTAATTAAATTTTGTGTTAGTCTTCTATATTCTTTGGAAATGGCTTTCATGCTGCCCTCACACTCATACTAAGTGACGAATTATATGGACGAGCTTGATGTGTAAGCTTGCGACTATTGTAAGAAATTTTACAAGGCCGCATGGGCCTCACTGCTCGCTCAACTATTTTTGCTTTCCCAATGCCTCCATTTCCAAAAGGAAACTAAAAAAAACACATTCTCCAAAAGCCTGATAGAGCTCCATGTGCATCCTTTACGCTTGAGATAGAAAGTAGGATAGGACTCAACATTGAATTCACTGACATAGCCAACTGGGAAAAGTGAGAATTGTGGACGTATGAGGCTCGCTGCGAGCTCGCCTTGCGACTTCTGATGCTTCCACTTTGTTCTTTTATCTGCTGGCAATATGCAATAGCAGAAGGGAAACAACGAATGGACTCTGGAAGGAGTGACTGCTCGACAGAACTACAAGAAAGGATAATGAATTAGTTTCAGTCACGTACGAACTCAGCCATTTTTATTTCAGGCTTTCTGATTTCCAACGAATCCCATATAATTTATTGCAAATCCAATTTCTGGAGAAACCCGAATTTTAAGACGAAGTAGCTGACCCACTCCCCAAATTTTATATCTAATGAGAATTTCCCAAATTTCATCAATATCTTCGTGGAGATACAATCAATCTTAATATTCATGGAGGAGCATGCATTATCCATGAACCTTTTTCTGGAATAGATAGACATTTGAGGAACATTTGGAGGACTCCGAAAATTTTTTTTTAGCAGCAACAACAACAAGCATTACCGAGCACAAAGAGTACTTGCATAATTTTTTTAAAAAATTGTACTTACAGTGCATTCTCGTCACATTCCACACAGAGTGTGTTGGGTGAAACGACCACAACTTTCTCAGGACTCTCATTTTCCAGCTTGCTGTATTTGGCCTTTTTGTTCCCACAGCGAGGGCTCTCCGGCTGCGAAAACCACAAGTTGGAACAACAGCTATTTTAATTCTTATCCTTCACTCATGTTCACTGTTAGTTAGCACAGTCTGCCATTTAAGGTAAATTCATGGGGCAGAGTGAGACTAATCCTTTCATAAGGTTTGCAAAAATTTGTATTTTGCAAGGAAATTCCATGATGTATCCCACTCAATAATTAATAAGGAATCTTATTAATTATTCCTAATGTATCTTGTCGAATGCATTGTAGAAATCTCCATTTACGCTTGTCTAAAGATTGATAAATTTGCTGGGTAAGCAAAGTAATTCTTGCACTTTCATTCACATTATCATCTGACCCGTGAAAACCCGTCCTGATTGTTTTCGAATTGCTCTTGTACGCGAGGTAGTACTGGTAGCATACTTTTTAAAAGGATTCGCTTGGAGTGAGAGAAATCAAGTAATTATTGAAGGAGTCCATCGAAATCAAAAGATGCCGTTATAGCAGCATGAATCAAAATCATGGAATGGACATTAGTCCTCTGTGGATACCCGTAGTTTCCCAGCTTTTACATTAACTATTTAAATTAACTAAATAAAGTTAGTTTTTGAAGAAATTGTCGTAGTGGAATCAATATTATTCGCAGTGTCAGTTAGCACCAGCAGTTTTACTCCTTTTCTATTATTGTACTTGAAAATGTCTGCGGAGAGCAGATGAAAGCTTGTACTTTTATTTATTAATAAATCTAAATATCCTCTACATAGCCAAAAATGAGTAATATTATTTAAGGTTACATTTTGTCGTTCACAGCTCCATAAAATTTCTTCGAGTCTGACAACGCGTGTTCATTCATATGCTCAAATGTATATAATGTAGAGATTTAGTTGGAAACGAATCGTAATAGTAAGAAGGATAACGAAAAATGAATTGCTGAGAAAACTTACCTGTCTTGCACTTGTGTCCCAGTCTTCCCGTTTCAGGTTCAGCTCATCTTTTATGTTCTACAAAATGCAAAACAATATACTAATCAGCATACCAAGTAAAACATTTTGCTGGATGTGGCATCATTGAACTGTAAACTTTATTATCTCAATCTAGCCACAAGTCATAACTTTGCATAAATTCCAGCTTCGAAGAGAAATTACTTGTTGGCAACCACTTTCTTGTGCCAACAGTGTTAGTATCATTAGCGAAGTGAATGTTTTGGTGAGTAAATCTTACTTGAATCTCCTGACGTGTCTTGATAATGAAATTAAGTCTGGAAGATATCTCCTTGTTATCCCTCAACCCTTGCCGTTTTGCAATAGCCAGAGTTGCCTCCAAGTCGTCAAGGTCCCATTCCAAACTCCGGAGTCCATTTCTCAGCTGGGAAGCTACCCACTCGGACACTTCATTGGAACCTTGGCAGTTTTCAGACCAGTGCTGGAATAGCTCTCGTGTTCGTCCAAGAGCTTTACACACTTCACTACAAAAAATGAAATGGAATAAAAACAAGAATCAGTGTCGAGCAAAAGTTGGTGCTCCACATGTTCAAAAGTTGCAATTTAATTAAATAATGCGGTAGGCTCCATAGAGAAATAAATTTAAAGAAAAAAAAAATGACTTACTCCTTCACGACAATAAATGGATCATCTAAAGACATGTTTCCCCAGTCTTGTTTGGCTTCGCGAAGATGATGATGCTGATTTTTGATGAAATCAATGATCTACTCTTTACGGGCTAAGATACAACTCTCCGCTCCTTTTGTATCAAGGACGTAATTGTGGAACGGTGCAATCCCAAAATTCAACGGATTTACCAACAACATTTGCTCGAATATCAAACCATTATTATTTTATCTGTTCTCATCTGGGCACAGAATATGAGTTCACCAGTCTTAATTACTTACTTATTTATTTAATTAAGCTAATGGAGTATTTTGAATGGAAAACTGCAGATTGTTGCACATATCTGGTTTGCAATTGCACTAATTTCCGCGGATGCAGGAACAAATCAAGTGGTACTTACTACCAACAATGTCATGTTCTAAAAGAAGCACTTCACATGGATGCACATTATTAAGTTGAGTGGTGGAGGTCAAACTGAATACTCAAAGACAACTATAAGTCCTAGCAGCTAGTGCCGAAATTCCATTCGTTGTCACGATGTCAGGCGTAAGTGAGCTGAAGAGGAGAGGAACACATGAGACAAGTCTCCTGCGTGCTCGGACAAAGCCATGTGTCGATTGTAGGTAAATCGAAAGCGCTTAAATAACATAAATAAATTTCCACAACCTTCAAGATTTGCAGAATGCCTCTTTTGATTTAGCTTGAATCGACATTATTTTGGTTGTCCGAACACGAAGGGCTCTAAAAAAACGAGATTGTTGTAGTCACATTCACAGTCGAAGCTTACATTTGGTTGTAGGTTGCGGTTGCACAGACTAACGCTGCGTCATATTTGACAAGGTGTAGTAGGGAGTGAAAGGAGGGCCACAATTTCCAGGTGATTATGATGAGCCCGTCTTGGGCAATCCAGCTGGTTATCGAAATTAGTTATCATCACCAAAGTCTGACTTCCGTTATTACCGTTGTAGAGATTATGAGCAGATCTGGATCCTGTTGAAGTCACTCTAGCACACGCGGAATGGAATGAGTGAGCTGCAAACATTTTCACTGGCACGGCTGATGAGTTCCAACACTTCAACATTCCAGTTTTTTTTATATTTTCATAATGAAATTGCAACCTCCATCTCAAATAAAAATAGTATGTACGCATGCAACCTACCTACAATCCAGCCAAATCACCACGCACTTCTCCAAAGCACACCAGTAATGGCGCATAACTTTGAGTTCCATGTGATATCCACTTTCCCAACTTTCTACATATCCTTAATTGATGCAGAAAAGAGATTATTATTACGACTTCTTTATTCTAGGTTCACCAGGTGTTCAGGAAGAAGATCACAGCCACACCTATTTCTGTTTCTAAAAATCTCTGCGGGTAACTCATCACGATAAACGATACTAATCCCAGAGAAAACCTACTGGCTAACAATGATCATAGCCCACTAAATGTTATCAACTCAACAAGGGAAAAATATTTTAAAACATGGCAGTAAAAGAGTGTCAAAGGGATGATGATGGGGCTTTTCACATCCTCTCTACTATTTTTTCCCAAAAAGCACAGGTGAAAAAACGTGCCCAGGTGAACTGAAAATATATCAACACATTTGTTTTCTCTGAATCTACCTTCGGAGCTTAAATAAACTGGAAGTTTCTTATGTGGCAACAACAACAACACTAGAAATGGTCTGGTCGGGTATAATATATCTATATTTTTTTCACTAGCAGCTCAGTCAGATCCAACAACTGACTAACTGCCTAACGGACAGGCTGCTGCTGCCATGATGAGCAAGAGTACGCTCCATCCATCCACACAGATTTCCCTTTTCTTTCTTCATTCCCTCCCGATTCCTTTCTTCTTAGATGAGAATCTCGGAGAGTAAAAGTAGGAGCGAAGTCAACATATTTTACTGGAATCCAGGGAAGGTATTGCGAGGATGGGCAAGCTTGCAGAAAAATGCACGAGGAAAGTACGGCTTCTCTATAATAATGGAGCAATATTTCAGCTTGAAGAGGTACGAACGTGTCGTCGTGATCGTTTCTCTCCACTCCCGAAACAAAATTCGTGAGCAACGGTAAGTTGCAAAGTAAAAGCAGAGGAAAGGAGCAGAAAATATATGGAGGGACTCGTCTTCCCTACTATGTTCCATGCACTACGCCAAGCTTCCTCCCCTCCTCTGCTTTCTAACTTGTGATCGGATGATACGGGATTGAAGAGGTAGATTATGCTTGCAGTGGGCTACCTAAAAAATGCTTCTAAGATTTGACTGCGATGCTAGTGTAGTAGTAGCCTTTCTTTATGCCCACATAATATCCTACAAGGAAAGTTGCTGTACGACTAGCCCAAAGAAATGGAGCAGCATTTTCATCACTAGATACCTTTCTTTCAGCGAATATTAGACACGAATATTAATACATCTCATAACTCCTGCCATTGATGATATACATTGGAAGGTCGACAATTTCCGGGACCGATATGCAAATCCTCATTTGTATATTTTTTTAGAACGTTGAAAATTTATTAAATTGACTACCGTTGAGGAGAAGACTCATTTTGCGATTTTCACTGGAGACCGAAGCCGAATGCCACATACCTGAAGCGCTTCGCGCGCTAAACTTTTGGCGCAGAACTCAAATTTGAGTTCAGTTTTCAAATATTCGCATGCTCGTAACCTGCAGAGGCCTTTTCTCATAGTCATGTCATGTGTATTAATCATGATTACCAATTACTAATTATAATTAGCCAACGATAGTTTTCCCAGGAAATTTTAAAAGTTGTTTTTGAAAGGAAAAAAGCTTTCCTCTGTTTCACAGAAAACAATTTTTGTAGAAAACCCAAATATTTTACGGATCAGAAGAAATTTTGAAGGGATAAAAAATATTTTCGTGAATTTGTGGTTAGCCTCGTCCACTTATGTAGATGTCAATAGGTATTGGCCATCAGCTAACACCTGTCGTGTCGTTATGTAAGACGCAAGGCAAAAGAGAATGGACTGGACAGCGACTATACTAGAATGCAGACACATGTTATTGTCCAAGTTGCTGGTTTTATTTAGTAATTTCTTCAATGTCATTCAACATTTCTGCGGTGACTTGTAGTACAACTTTTAAATGATAAAAATCATGACCTTGAAATCAACCATCACATACATATATACCGTAATTATATAGGGACTGCTCGAGTCACCTCGCTGATTCATTGTCACAGGGAATTATTATAGCATTCCCAGTAATTTTACTTTTCAAAAAAAAAAAAAAAAATCCGTGCAACTCTTTGTTCCAGTTACATGACCATCATAAGAATACGATAAAATATATTATGTCTTCTTTTCTTATAAATAAAGTTGAATCAATCTCGATCTTGTGCCCATAACTAGTGATTATACAGCGCAGTTTTTTTTGCAACAATACAATAACGGTAAAGACTTCGTGATACTTTAAAGTTTTTCTTCTTCTTTAAAAAAAAGTCTTAACTTAAAAATACTTCTATCCTAGTAATACAGTTTTGTGTGGAGTGTGTTGCACAACAGAAACATCTCTCATGTTTGTCACCTCGAAAAAAAAAATTATAAGTAACAGCAATAACTTTCATGGCAAATATTGGTAATAATTGTGATTCCTCTGACAAGGGGCAAGAATTAAGGGAGCAGCCGACTTAGGTCTCCATTTTTCCTTGCGCCTTGTCATTACAAGATTTTTTTTCCAGTGATTTTCTATTTGTTCTGTCATTTACATATCTCATTTCTTAGCAGGTCCGGTTTTCGGAGACAGGCCTTCATAGCCTCTTTAGTATTGGTGATGTTGATTAATGAACATTGACGATTGACTTGCGATTGTATCTAGAAATAAAAAAATCTTTCGAAGACATTTCACAATTCGGTTCACAAATGTCAAATATATACATTTCTCTTTGGATTCAGTACTAACAAATATTTGAACCACTAGAATTATTCCTGCTTGATTCATTGGTTTGTGGTGGCCAACGGGTGGTGTACTTTTCATTGAGGACATTTGAACTAACAAGAATGTTTTTAGTCAGACAGGACCTTCAGCACAGGTCACAAGATATGGAAGTCTACACAGAGATTATTTTTTTTTAATTGTAAAAGAATTATTGAAGAGACTCATCTCAGCCGAAGAATAAAACTAAATATTATCTATCACTTTTATCCAAATCCAAGCAAAATTAATTCCACTGTTAATTTCAATCATACTCTCTTTAAGCAGAAATATTTCCTTGTAAGATTGTCGAGATTAAATTGTAATGGCGTTACCGGGTAACCACACTTCCATAAAAGTTAATAATTATTTAATATTCCTTTGAACTAGTGTCCACACAGACATCAGTCACCGCAAGTCCTGTGACAGAAGGCACTGGCCAATGCGAGATAAGAGTTAAAAAGTAAAAAAAAGCTGACTCCCAGCCGTGTGCTGTGAAGATTTTCCTTCAAAGTTGTATATATGCATAAAACTAACTAAAAAATATATACCTGGAACCCTGCTCCTCTTCGAGCACTCTCGTCTCTGTATTTCCTTCAAACTTAGATTTAACATTATGCTCTTTTTTACAAAATAATCACGTTACGGTAAGAGAAATAAAAGAGGTTGATGAGTTGTGCAGCTAGTGGGTGTAGTAGTAGTTCCTCTGAAGCAGGCACTCGACTCGTACGTTTGCTAGAAAGAAGCCGTCGTCAAGTGGCGACAGCAGCTGGACTTGAGGAGGAATTAGCCTGCGGATGAGAGTGAAGAATGCGAGGCGCTACACCACAATTGTCTTCAATCTCAACAACAGGTCCAGGTTTGGGTCTGGCATGGTCCATCTTCCTGCAGCAAAATAAAGAAATCCTGTCTCTGCAATGAAACAAAAATGTAAATGACATGATTTATGGTGACATCTCCCTTTCCGAGTGCATAGGTCACAAAATTAATAATACAGTACTTCGCAAAGGAGGAGGACGAGGAAGATCCCGACCACGAGCCAAAAAGCTCCTCGTCGTTGTGACCCGTGTGGCGTTGCTGGAGCGCAGCATTCTGGAGCAGCGCCTTGGTCACGTCCGATGGACACAGCGCTGTGAGAAGACACCTCACCGTCATTCTGTAAACCAGATACAAAATATTATCAAATGAGAACCAGAGGGTGGACTGAGTCTGCTCTGACTACACAGAACTGACGTACCTGGGGATCACTGCGAGCACCGTGCTCACGATAACTGTAAGCCAGTGAATAGGTGACGCGATAATTTCATGAATCACCCAGAACGGATTCTCGAAACCCAGACAGTTGATGCAGACCGTGTTGTAGATGAATGCAAAGGAGTAAAAGCCGAGCACTGAGACGAGGATCGACAGCACGTGGATCATGGTCTGAAAAAAAAAATGGAAACGTAAAAATATACACTGAACATGTTTCAGTGGAAAAACCTCCAATTGTGTAAATATACATTTGAACTTACCCATGACTTCGCCTCGATTGCCATGTGGCTGAGCATGGCAAACATGCAGGACACGGTAATGGTCGTGCCAAACTCGAACATTCCAACGTCTGAGCCATTATAAGCCTGCAAAGTACACCAATCCTTGTATTTAAAATATGATAACTAGAAAACTTACCAAACACCATCAAACAAATGAAGATTTGGGCTTCACTGTGGTAAAACTGTGAATGGCTTCGTGGGAGGGGGGCCTCCCATACTTACACCATACGCAACAAAGAAGATCACAATGCTTTGATAGAGTGCGTCCAGCATGTTCAACCAGAACGTATGGGGCTGGTGGATCTGTTGGAGACGGCCTTGCTTGTAGAGCAAAGGGTTGGCAAGGAGCACCTCGGCGGACGCATCTTGGTCATAAACTCCTACAAACAAAGAATTTGAAATGGGTGCAAATTTGTATGTAATTTGA
>JAHZNF010001894.1:0-11576 GCA_027744215.1 Troglopedetes dispersus
TTATTTTTCATTCGTTTAGCAAATATTTAGTAACACATTTTGAGTAACCAAGAATGTCTGGGAAAACGAAAAATGCATCATGAAACTCACTGAAAACTAGACTCTCCAAAAACATTTCTATTCTACATAGAATATTATGAGGGCACAATTTTTCGTAAAAAAGGGGGTATAAAGAACGAATTAAAACTCTCGGAAGTGAATTTAAAAATAAAAATTGGCCGTTTCCACTAACAATGAAACGTCTGGAGACGACGTATTATGTGAGCAAAACGATTGATAGGATTGGGGGAAGAGATCACCATTTGCCATTTGGGGAATAATTTTAGTACAACGATAAAATGTGTCACATGGACGAGCCATAAGGACTTATAAAATGTGAATGTAACTTTTATTACTACTATGCTACATTTTTTATTAAAGGTTGTATACTTTCTCAATGATTCTTAGAGGTAGCTTGGAATAGAATAAGTAACTATAAGATAAGTGCGCTGGGATAAGTGGACTAAGCTCAGATTACATGTATTTTTTTTCTTCTGCATTTTCTTTCTCGAATATCAGCAATAAAAAGAAAGACATAGTGCACACATCACGTCATAATTTATCCAGTGCATAAATTCGA
This sequence comes from Troglopedetes dispersus, assembly GCA_027744215.1. Classification (NCBI taxonomy): domain Eukaryota; kingdom Metazoa; phylum Arthropoda; class Collembola; order Entomobryomorpha; family Paronellidae; genus Troglopedetes; species Troglopedetes dispersus. Next base: position 620 of record JAHZNF010001894.1, read on the forward strand.
AAAATAGAGAAAAATTGCACACCCTTGTTACCACCAGCATTTAATACTTTGGTAGTTGTGTGACATTCCTTATGCTATAGTTTGAAGCTTTTGAAGTGGATGAGAGAGTGAGTAGGCTGCTGTAGCACTTTTCGTAATGAGGAAGAAAGTGAATACCACCACTATAATGTGTTAGAGGAATGCTCTCTTCTATCTAGTGTATTTGTGTGTGATGCATTAGGCAGTCCGTTTCTTGTACAACCTTGCAATATTTAACTTTAGACAATACAGATTTATAAAACAAAATCTAAGTGGCTTAATCTCTGTTTAGCTACAAATTGGATTGCTGGAAGATTATTTAAGCTTGGATTTTTTGTTTCAAGTATTCTGGAATTCTCTCTTTTCAGTTTGATTCCTTGTTGATTTTTTCAAACTGTGGTTGGATAAATAACCGAAAGCAGAAGCTCACTGGACGGACAGCTTATTAGCCGGGAGCAATTTTTGTGTGCCTGGCACTTCAGATGCAACTGCAATGCAACGTTTTGATGAAGTGATATGATGACTGAGTGTGACAAATTTGATGCAAGTGGTTGGTATACATCTAATCAAGTGTCGTAACACTCAATGTGGACACAAGGAAGTGCCGTAATTCCGTGCCGAGGAAGGTCACCATCTTACGCGTGGACATTTTTTTTCCAGAATGCGTGGTAATTGAGCATGTTTCAGCTGAAAGACTCGCCCACCGTCAACTTCACTTTCAACCGGAAAAATCAACATGTGCCGAATTGAAAATGCTGCTTTGAAGTTTATATAAAATACATACATAAAAACAAGATGAGAATTTATCTATTCTACTGGTCGAGTTGGGAGTTGCAACACCCGTGAAAAGTAGAAAAATATCCTGACAGTAGTCAAAGCACGGAATGTTTTTTTTTAAATTAATGATGACAATGTGCGGCTGCCTACTTGATTTTTATGTGACCAAATTAATTAGCCATCTTCGTGCAAGGTTGTCAAAATACTGAACAGCTTCCGGATTCATTTCGCACACTAATTATACGTAAACGCGAACCCTTGAAGTATCTTTTATTTGCTCGAGTTGGAAAACTAGGTGGAGGCTACGCTCCGAGGTTTTCATAAAAAATATACCTATCTGGAAACACAAACAGCAATTCCAAAAATAGTACAGCAACTTTTTTGTGAAAAAAAAATTGCCTACCTTTTCCTTTTCAAGTTGGAGCTGAGATAACCGTGACGTGGGATTATTGACATTAATTTTCAAACTTGAGAATAAAAAAAACGTGTACTCTCAGCGCGAAATGGTTGGCAATTCAAACAGAGAGTGAGGGAATTGTTGTTGATTTTTTGTTTGCTGACAGTCAGCACTTACTTACATCAGTGCATTTAACTCGAGTGCTTAAAACTTCCGAGAAGATTTTTGCCAGTTGTCATATTACTCACTGCGAAGATAGACAAGTACAGCACAGCTGCTGTTAGCGATATCCCCTTTCCAAAAGTGGTTGACTCGAGCAATCTATATTTCTCGCTAGCATTCCTATATTTTTTTCGCAATAAACGACCCTTGTGTTGGATTGACACGTCATTATGTGAAGGCACAAAAGAATATGTACACATTGAAATTTATTATACACATTTTTAAAAATAGAAATAGCTCATATTTTATACAGGTTCAAATCATCCATCAATATACCCAATAAAATAAACAATGAAATCTACTGGTTTATCTAGTACTGTGTGTGTGATGTGATAATAGACCGTGTTCCAGGATCCTACATTTTTTATATTTCAATATTTATATTTTGTCGAATATAAAAGCGGTAGGTTCAGCAAAATATTATAATATGCATGTTGTCCCGAGCACGTACGCCACACATCCGTCATTTTGTTTGCTAGACGTTGTGTCATAGTAAAGGTGTATCGACCATTTTTTTCTACAAACTTATCCGCAAGCGGTAAAATAAGTATCACAGCGAGATATTATATTTGCAGTGTGTACTCTCGTCTCTATTTAACCTTCGGTGAAGTGAAGGCCAACCGTGTATGTATCAGCGCTTGTTTACATTGTGGAAGAAACATCCCCTCGCATAAAATGGAACACGCACGTCTTTGTATTCCAACTTCCTTGTTTTTTATCCGCGACGCTTTAATATCATCGTCAACTTCGTGATTTGGGAAGTAATCAGGGAAATAAAAAGAATATTCGACTCGTGCAAGCCTCTCTCTTCTCCCATCGCATTCTAGACAATAGACATATTCGTCACTCAATTTTCGTCGTCTATCCATCCATCCATCCTTCCAACAACAACAACAACAACAACAACAACAAAATACTCTAGGACTTCACTGAACATGTCTATCTTTTTCCATTTGAGACAAAGTACTCGAATACTCACTCCCATAATATTTCATTCCCTTTTTATTTTCTCCATATTTTTTTCTTTCATATTTTTATCAATGTACTACAGACAGACAAATATTCTTTAACTATTTTGTTAAGGCAGCACACGTTTTTTCCTCTCCAAAGTCTGTACCGATATGATGCCACACTCATTGAATATTTATGTCTCGTCATGTTCTAAAAGCTGAGTACTTTTTTATCATGACCGTTGTTTTTGCTACTCGTATTTTTAAAATAAAGAATATGCGCAACAAAAAACTGTTTGTGTATTGTGCATTTTCCCTCGTGGAATATACGTTCCCAACGACTTATCACATAAAAATATGTAAGAGGACCCATTTTAAACTTGAAACAATTTTGGTAGGTCAAATTCTCGCAGCCTTGATGCCATTTTTTGAAAGACCTTGTTTCGCTGATACTCACGCATGGAACGAAGTCGATCTTTGGCCCATGGATAAAGTGTTATGGACGCAGATGTTATAAATTATCTCAACGTCGTCGCTTCAACAATAGTATTCGAGTGACATAAAGACCAAAAAGAGTTTAGCCATCAACGCTTTCCTAATGTGTCAAGGTTGGCGTGAAGTTATAGCACCTGTCCATTTTCATGTCTTCCACGATCTAAATTGGATCATTGAATAAAATATGCAAATTATGTGATTGGTGCAAAAAGCGAAGTTTTATTAAGGAAAAGGAATATAATCGTATTTTGAAACAATGCTCTCCAAAATGCTGACACAAATTTATGCATTTATTCTTGACAGTTTTGAGACACTTTTAACTTTTTGCCATCATTCTACTAAAGATAATGTGCCCGTTAATAAAATATCTAACGGCTGAAGCACCCCTAAACTGATACATACTTTACTTAAAGTGTTACAAGTTGGCAGCCTTTCAAACTATTTCATAACTATATTTTCACTAATTTGATGACAAAAGTCTGCAAAAGTATTACATAATTGATGAGGCTATATCCAGTTAACTCTTTTCAACTTGAATAAAATTTTCAAGTAATATATTTATGTTTATTTGTGTCGCCATCTTTTGCTCATTTTTAGGGCTCTCCCTGTTATCTTCCCAATTTGGTTAAACTTGTTTTGCAAAATAGTAAGCCTCGAGTTAGCTTTTCCCTCAAAACACTTTTCAAGAAGTTGGTTTCCAAAATAAACTGTAAAGAAGCAGTGGAGTGGTCACATGGCTGAATAAGAAGTAAAAAGAAATTATGCATGCTGAGTTAATAACTTTGAACTGTGTTCTTTTTTATCACGTAAACCCTCCACACAAACCATTTATTCTGAGTGAAAAAAAATAAACCTTCATTGTGAGAGCCTAGAAACCAGCTCGCTGTTTGCTAGTTGGTAAATAAAGGCACTTGCACATGACTAGACATTTTTTTCCTATAGCATTTATGTTTCAGCTCGAGATGATCAATATCTATGGTCATAATAAAAGTGTGTATTTGTGAAAGCCTCCAGCACTAATTGTGCAATCGATGAGGTGTGATTATATAATGCGGAAAATCCATGGAGACTCTCCTCAAAATGCAAGTAAACAGTGTGCGCCCGAAAGCACTTTTTTTTATCCGCTCTGCAGTACTTGAGAGGATAGTAGTAGTGGGAGCGTTTTGTGTACATTCAATTTTCCGGAGAGCTCCACAGGTACCTCCCAAATATTTTTTTTCTTCTCACCTTTACATTCCTCCTTTGCCTCGACGCCCTTTTCACAGTCAATTAAGGCGGCTCACATTACCCTTTCCAAAAAATTATTAGAGAAGGCGTACAAACCTCCGACATTACATACAAATAAGAGGCAATTTTCAAATAATAATGCTAGCAAATAGGCAAATAAAGCTTGTAGAAGATTACAGCAAAAAACCACGAAATTTAGTGTACCAGGTTTTTTTTTTGTACTTTCCGCATGTCGCAACTGTTCACTCTTGTTTTTTTATGGTTTCCTCCAAAAATACAAAATCTAATATGCAGATTCATCACCAAACACCGTTCATGGTTAATAGGACAGGTGGTGACAGGACATGTGAGGGTGGAATGAGTTTTTCGGCTTCACGATCCCCTAATTGTTCACCTATAATTTTGTGTCAAGTCAACGTATAAATTACGAACCAGCAGCGGCTTGCATTCAAATACTGATTTTTCCACTATTATCATGTCACATTATGTTGATTGGCGCAGTGCCGTGATCGTGCGTGCAACTCTGCTAATTTCGTTAAAGAGTAGAACACGTCTCAGCGCACACACCAATCATAAAACTAAAACAAAGTGTATTGCAGCTTGTTTTTTTTACAGCACTACAGGAAATGTCATAATATCTTTGAAGCTTAGGCGACATTGTCTTTCTGCTCGCATACCTTGTATAAATTTACAGCAGAGTTGAGACTGACATGCTCAAATTTGTTGCTGCAATATAAAATAAATATATGGCCATTAATTTATTACACCTTTAATAAAAGTATGCAGCATGGGGGCATGCTCTTGTTCGCGCTATGTTCGCACAACACTAAAGTAAGTTATTTTTTTTCTTGAAAGGGTGACGTGGTTTTTAGCCACATGAATGATGCGGTTTTGCTCCTATCACCTTGGCGTTGTTGATCATGACATTTGCGCTGGATTGGAAACTCGTTAGTCAAAAAGCATGTTACGATTAGAGACACACGTATCTATCAGTATAATCTACAAGGAACCCAGTCAAAACACATTATTCCCTTTACAAATTATAGTAATAATAATCTAGTGAAAACACAGTGTGCGATTTTCATTCTTGATATCGATAGGCACGTGGCTTCTCCCATTTTTTTGAGAGACGAATAGGCGATTACTCACTCAATACATTTATTAAATTACGACCCACGGGGAAAAAAGTGAAAGTCAGGAAAATATTGATTCAATGCGAATAATGTCCCTATGAAAGTGTAAATATAGTGGAAACAAGGTTATCCTGGATACCTTTTTTTTGTCTATATTGTGGAGAAACATTTTTCCTCGGCAGAAAATTTTTGAGCATTTTTTGCTCCACAAAAAAAAACTGCAGCAAAAAATTGAGTTGGACAGGAATTTTGTGGATGTGTTACAAACTTTGCCAGTTGACGCGGTTACACCGAAAAATTGTGGTTCTTTTCCCGTCCGACAAGGGCTCCTGGAAAAGTAACGAGTGTAATGAGAACTAATGCAATTTTTGAACTGACTGACTTGCTGACGGATGGGTGGATAAACGAGTGTCTGGCCGGTTGAATTAATCATCTCTAATGTGAAAATTTCATCAAGTTGCAAGCGCTTCTTTCTCTCATTTTTTTTGTGTAAAAATATGAGCCTCGGTGAACCGTGACTTAATACAGTTATCTTTGCACGTCTCACATGATATTATTTCATTTTTTGTGGGAAATGGGCAGTCTGCACCTTTCATCGTTTATGAGAACAGGGACGTAAAGTTAATTATCACTAAGATAAAAAAAACCGACACAGTGTTGTTGTCACTGAAGCAGTAAAACGGAGTGTTGCAGTGGTTTTTACAGAATTAACTTTTTTGAGCATTTTTTGCTCCACAAAAAAAAACTGCAGCAAAAAATTGAGTTGGACAGGAATTTTGTGGATGTGTTACAAACTTTGCCAGTTGACGCGGTTACACCGAAAAATTGTGGTTCTTTTCCCGTCCGACAAGGGCTCCTGGAAAAGTAACGAGTGTAATGAGAACTAATGCAATTTTTGAACTGACTGACTTGCTGACGGATGGGTGGATAAACGAGTGTCTGGCCGGTTGAATTATTACAGAATTAACTTTTTTGAGCATTTTTTGCTCCACAAAAAAAAACTGCAGCAAAAAATTGAGTTGGACAGGAATTTTGTGGATGTGTTACAAACTTTGCTGAAGCCAGGCTTCATCGTAATACATATAACAAAAAAAAAGTGACGGGAAGGAGACTGGCGGATTGTCTTTGTATAGCAGTGGTGACTTACAGCTTAGACGAGGAATATCAAAAGGTTACGTGATGTAGTGCTTATGTGACGAGCTAAATTAAGACGAATGGGAAGGCTGTGTCACTAGTCACTAGGTGCTCTGGAAAATGATGTGTGCTGTGTTGTAGTTGTAAAAAAATTCCACTTCTGGACTAGTTATGTTCTTTATGTATCATGTTGCTTGGTTTACTTTTCCCAACTTTTTTTTATGTGGCTACTTTCCCCGTGAACTTTAGACCGTCTCTTTTTTGAGTAAATGTAATATATTTTTAGGAGAAATATGAATGGCTTGCTGTCTCCCTGAGAAAAGGAATTTATGAATGTCTTCGTGGAAAAATATTTCCAGTCGCCTCAATATATGTATAGGAGTGAAAATGTGGTTAGAGTGAAGTTGCAGGGAAGCATTATGAGTTTGAGTATATATTTTCTCTGTTGTCAACCTCATCTTCTTAAATCTTATCTCATCTTGGATATTGTGTCCTTCTCATAGTCACTAAACTTTCTTAAGTAGAATTGTAGGGAAGAAAGTCTTTGCACTGCCGGGACTGCAGATGAGCAAAAAAATTCTCTTTCCCTGTTCAAATGAATAGTCACTTGTAACAGTAAAGTCTAGTAAGAAACAGTGAGACCACAAGCTGTCACACCATCATTTCTGCACAGCTAGTCGAGCCTATTATGCTTGACCTGTACTACACATCTGCAATCTGCTTTGCAGCAGCATTAGAGTAAAATTCTGCACCTTTATTTTTCGAAGTAATAATCTTTCACTTTCGCGTCACTTCTTCATGCTTAAATATCTTGTAATTTTATAAAAATAATAGGGTTCTTCTTTGCAAAGATACTTCAATTTTTATTTATCGGTATACTCAGATCGTTTATAACGAAAAATTTAATTTAAATTTTGGTGGGAACTTTGTCACTCAATCAAATACAATTCTATTCTAAAATTTTCACGCAGATCTCATTTGAATGATAATATATTCAATTTCTTGCGACACGTCGTTCATCAGAAGCTTTTAGCGTGACAAACTGAGTGTTAAAAATATAGATTTATATTCACACGTTCTCAAATTAAGACGAGAACGTAGGGATGGCTCACGAATAAAAACATAAGTACCACAGTACTTGTAGTCCTTATAATAAGTTAGTGTCGGCGCAGCGGTGGTGGTGTGTGATGGTGCATCAATGCTGCAGCTCTGTTCTGTTTGGAAAGTTAAATTACACAGGCAAACAATCTTGCCACAAATCAACATTGAAAAAAGGCCGAATGTGCAAACATGTTGTGCTCTTCTACACTTCCTTCTTTCCTTAATTTTCTTATCAATTAAACAAGTACACAACTTGAAGAAAGCTCTTTCCAAGAAAAAATAATATATTATTTACATTTTTTCGTGAACGCTAGCTACTTCAGTAATGCACACACACACATGCATAACCACTTTTACTTTGTGGGATTATTTTTCCTTTTGACTCTGACGCGCCATGAAAGTCAAAGTTTGCGGCTGCGGCTGTCGTTTATTTTCTACGTGCAAGTTTGCGGATTAACTTTCTTTTTATCTTCTTTTCTAACTTAAGATGGTATTTGGATATTCTTTCGTGGAGAAGGATTTGTCTTTCTTTTGTGTAGAATTATCTTTTGACAAAATAGGCACTGGAGCTTTTTTTTACTTCAGGGAATGTTTGACGACTTTGATAAGAATATTAATAAAGTATGGCACAATTAAAAGTTTAAATTATTTTGTACTCTTAGTAGTTCCTCAAATGCCTTCTCGTAATTACGCACACACACACACATGCATTATGCATGTTACCATCAAATCAGTGATGGAAATTGGTTTTCCAGAGTAAGGCATTTCCCGCGTCTAAAAATAAAAGTAATTACCTCTGGTTTAATTAAAATAATCGAATTTTGCGCAACCCAAACCATTAATTACAAACATATCCGGATTGAATTATTTTCAAAGCGAGGTTCGCCGAAGCTTCAAATTGAAATAGACAGCAGGCCGCATGCACGATTGTTGAACAAAAATTCCGTCTGGTTCACTTTGCCAAATTGCGTGAACTTTTAGCAATGATGCTCTTCATGAACTCGGGCTGTTGTGATTCCAGTCAGGAAGAGATAGTAAAGCTCGACTAACCTTTCCAACAAAGCGTGACATGTATGCGGTTTTCTCCTGCTTCCGCTACAAAAAAGTACAAAACATTAATCTGGACAGATGGATTTTTGGCTTCAACACTTTTATACTGTTAACTGTAAACATATAAGCATGTACTATTGTCATGTCACATCTGCAAGAAGAATTCAAAGGGATAAACAAAACAAGTGTGATCATGCCTGCTTATCTTTGTTTTTTTTCAGGTGGAGGTGCGATTTTTTTTCATTTCACATTGAAGCCGCGGAGAGGAAGATAAACACCCACGTAAGTATAAAAACATTATTTATTGTGCTTCACAAGCTTGCCTAGAAATACAGAAGGGATTTGCACGGTACATGCTTGGCATTTTTAAATGCCGGGCAGGTTAACACATTTAAAAACTGACCTGTGATCAAAAAGCAAAAAAAAATCAACTAATGGACTTACATGTCTACAAGACGTCAGAATCAAAATTTTATATGAAACTATAAAAATGTTGTTCACTCCGGTTAATACCGCAATTCTCTTCCAAAAATATGATTTACCCATCTTATCGATCCCTGGCTTACATCAACTCAGCACCATGAGTTCAAGCAGTGTAAAAAAGTTGTTTGCTTGTGTTCACTTACATAATTTCCCGGTTTCCTCCAACCTTTCGTGAAAAGGCAATGAATGATGAATCACTTCAAGTCAAAGCCAAATAAATATGTATGCTCAGATTGCTGAAATTTGCCACGAGACTTCCATTTCGAATCTTGAGTCAGTCGTCTGTTCTCTCTTCTGCAGCATGTCCAAATTACGTCTTGCCATGTAACTTTTCGTTCTAATAATTCTAACCTGGCTTCTTGTTGCAAAAATAGAATGGCTTAATCAATAGAAAGTTTTATGTGTGAGTCAATAAAGTTGAAGTTGGTTTCAACTGGACCTCCCTCAATGAAATATTGAGCAAAGAAATTCTTTCCGGAAAATGAAAACTCTTCAGACTAGACAATGACGACTTTGTTCAATTGAAGAAAGAATCTCTTTTTGGTATTTTTTTTTCTTTTAAACATGTGCTCAGTGAAACATATAAGTATCTACAAATACGAAGTTACTGCAAAAAGTATCCACACAATAGAAACTATTCAGTCTGATGCGTGTTGAGAGTACACGATTTCCTTCCCAAAATATACTGCTGCATTTCCCGCTGGCTTGAGTGCAAATGCTACATCCTACATAAAACATAATGAATACCTCCATAACTCATGTTACTATCAAAATAGTGTACTCAACCCTGTTACTGAATCCAGATGATGAGGTTGTAAAAAGAACAGTCACGCTTGAGATGATACGAGATTGTTGTCATAAATATTGCAAAGGCATCAATATTTTTAGATGTTCGTTTGTAGAGAAAATGTTTGCGTAGGGAAAAAAAATTTGAGGAGTATAAATATTTATTAATGTCACTTGCATTCTAATTTTTCCAGCTGTTGGAAGCGAGCTTATTTTGCGAAACGGAATTTAATGGTTTTGGCACGGATAATTTATTTAGCCACTTAATAAAATCATATTTCCCCCGAGTCCAAACTGAGACTATTAATTCAATGAAATGTGCACAGAAACATAATCTGGTTTCACAGTTGCACATCCGTACAAACACATGACAGTTGTGAACGGAAGTATTTAGGTGATTTGAGGACGTAAAATCCAGTATCAATATTATAAATTTTCTGATCACTTCTGGGTGGAGTAATCATGGAGCAGATCAATGCATTTGAGACGAGACATTTGGTAAAATATTCTGTCACTCACAGAGAAATAATTTAGCTCTAAAATATCGCGACATAGCAACGTTTCACCATTTTGAAATTTTCTTATGTGAATCTGCTTTTTATTGAAGGGTGCACCAACCATTATGTCATAAAATGTGAGACTAATGTTTAGATATTTACAGATGATTAAAGTAACCGTAATTTTATAAAAGTACAATTTATTTTCCAACACGGTATTCTGAAGTGCGTTTGTTTCAGTGAGATAAGAAGAGAGTAAATATGAATAGAAAGCTTTTTAGATGGCATCGTATTTACTAGAAAAAGTTCCAGGAAAGAGATATCAAATGATGGTTCCATTAAGTTACTTGGAAACCCTGAAACCCTCAAAGGCTTTTCGCCCAAATGAATATTTATGCTTATGACGGGACTGAGCATGTCCCCATAATCTTTTGATGCGAGTTCTATTTTCGCCATTTTAAATGGAAAGCAGCGAGTGTTTTCAGAAAACAATAAAAATGTATGTAACGCTCCGCTTCTCACTATCAAATACTAAAAAACCACTTTGCATATTTGTCATAATTCCCGAGTTTTCAAAGTTATGAATGGGATTCGCGCGGTAGGGAGGCGGGTTCTGTGGAAAGTGTGTTTTCATAGATAATTTTACTGTGAAATTATTCCACTTTTTGGCTGACGTTCTTTTCAGGT
>JAHZNF010001895.1:0-30879 GCA_027744215.1 Troglopedetes dispersus
CCATTTTTTATAGTCAGCAGCTCACAGGGAAATATATATTTTTACAGGAATAATAAAAGTAATACGAAATGTATTCATTATGCGTATTTACTACTGGCAATCACTTATCTGAAATTCTGACAAAACCTTTACAGTCCTCAAATGAACTCAATACGCTCAATTGTTATTATTTAGCACAAATCAGGAGAGGAAGGAGTAAATCGACAAACTAAACTTTTTGTCAAAACAAACAGGACAGCGGCACTTCATTCAGCTGTGATGGGTAGCTCACATCTCTAAATTACTTCATTTAATAAAAAAAACAAATCCTTTTCATAGGTGACCCGCTTTCCTTTCAAAACTAAAATGGAGTCATTTCTTCTGTGCGCAAAATTTGGAGAACGGTACCGTACTTGTGAATTTTAGGGAAGCAAGCGTTACTTCGTAGTCCTGGCAAAATAATATACGACAGAATGTCACTCTGTGTCAGAAGGGAAAAATATACACGCCCAAAACAGAAATGTGATTGCAACACTTCTCAATAATAATATTTGTACCTTAAAAATGTGCAGCAGTAGTAGTAGTGTGCTGTTTTGGTAGTAAAAAAATAAATAAATAAGCAACTGGTATGTTAACAAATGACTTGTAATTTTTACTTGTATTTTATTGCACACATTTTTGTCTGATGATGGCTGTAAGTAAATACAATCATGTTGGATATTATGTATCTGTAGACATATTTTTTTAAAGGTTGCCCCATGCAATTGTACTAATAGCATCTATCAATTGCAAGTTATTTATACTTTACTTTGACTTCCTTATTCATTTAAAAATCATAATCAAGCACTGCAAACGAAAAAAATACTTCTGTTTCCTCTATCTTACCATCTTCTGACGGTTGGTTGGTTGGCTGCAAAATTAGCAGACTGACATATCTCTGCTGATAGTGACCGACCGAAGACATAAAAGTTCACGTCGAATTTACGCATGCCCTATATTATTATAATTAAATGCTTCACAATTGACGAATACATTAGATAAGAACTTGTACTTACTTACTTACCTCCTCACAGCTCATGATTATTAGCTCGGTGTACTATTTTTATAAACTGATTTTTTTCCTCTAACATAATAATAGTAATAATGGCAGCATTACTTACTCTCAGTCGCGCATCACAACATAGTAAATAGCAAAATGACATGATGTAATATCAACTCATCGTCATCATCATCAAAATATCATTACTTCACTAGTACAACAACAAGAAATCCTTCTCAAGATTATCTGTCACTTTGGTTGCCATGTTGCACGATTTTTTTTTCTTCTGCGGCATATATGTTATGTGTGTGTGTTTGCAGAAATTAGTATTTACCAAGCATGGTATATAGAAGACGCCGATGTGTCAAATTCGCTATCATTTTATGATTTGTGATGCGGTACCGTTACCCTGTCCGTATTCTCTTCTCTTTTCCACTGTTCACAGGTTCATCGTCAATTTGCACATTCAACGTTTCCTTGCAAAAATCTTGCTGGTCTCGAAGCTTAAGCCTTGCATCAGTGACTACGCACAGTGATTGGACTATGCATATATTATATTTATGGTTTCATATTGTCTCGCAGGAGTACTGCCTCCTATTTTAAAATAGAAAAAAAGAACAAATCTTCTTAATAACCAAATTGCTAAGATTGTATAATATAAACAGAGTCTCGCTCGGCAATTGATGAGTCCAAATCTGATTAGAAAGGAAGCGCGTGAGTTTGCCGTATGGCTGGCATATTATACCTGCTTGCTAGCACCACATCATAACTAAGATTGTATAATATAAACAGAGTCTCGCTCGGCAATTGATGAGTCCAAATCTGATTAGAAAGGAAGCGCGTGAGTTTGCCGTATGGCTGGCATATTATACCTGCTTGCTATAAAAAATCCTGAATCTGAAGGGATATCATCAGCACTGGTTCACGATCAGCTATCTCTCTCTCTCTCTGCCAGTATCCTATTTTGGAACAGCTACATATATATTTTTGCGTGTATATATATATTTTTTTCTTACCGTTGGCTGCACAATAATAATTTATGTTTTTAATAATAACAATAAAAATAATAATAGCAAGTAACAGAATCTGGTGATCCGAAGCCTGATACGGGTTTCTATAGGAATATTTTTTTAGAAGCGAACAACGATATATATTATTTTGTAACAAGGCATGCGGACGCTGCAAAATAATAAAGTTGTGCGAAGAAGAAGAAGAGGAAGAGGGATTTCTTTTTTCAAGCACCACATCATAACTAAGATTGTATAATATAAACAGAGTCTCGCTCGGCAATTGATGAGTCCAAATCTGATTAGAAAGGAAGCGCGTGAGTTTGCCGTATGGCTGGCATATTAAATATTATTTTGTAACAAGGCATGCGGACGCTGCAAAATAATAAAGTTGTGCGAAGAAGAAGAAGAGGAAGAGGGATTTCTTTTTTCAAGCACCACATCATAATACACCACTCTTTTCTACTGACTCACTGACTGATCGTGTGAGGATGATAAGCATTCACCGTTAAATTCTCAAAATGCTCCTCGTTTATAATTACATGTAATTAATGATTGGTACAAAACTATATAGGCAGAAATTGTAGTAATAATCAGTCGGGCAGAGTGGTTGGTGGAAGGAAGGTTGAGAGTGGAGAACCAACCAAGCACACATTACCAAACCAGTCCATTAGAGCATTACGGTCTTTTGTCTCTATTTTTATAGTTTCCGTTGACTAAATAGCAGTACATTGGAGGTTTACACAAGATAATAATAACAATACCACCGCCTCTCCTTTATTGTGCCATTGTAATCATCCACACGGTCTTCCTTAACCCCAACCTTTGTAATTACGCATAAAAAATGTTGTGAAGAACAAACAAGCCAGGAACTTGAAGGGTTGAAACATGTCTTCACAACAAAAAATTTGAACTTATTCTTGCATAATGTTATCCTGCAAAAATACACATAAAAAATATCTTTCCTGCACGGAGCTACAATATTGTATTACGCAGGAGATGAATAAGACAAGTATAACAACGAAATAAGAAGTGGATTTTTTTCAATGTACGACGAGGAGTATAGTCGTCGTCAATCATAATATTATGTGGTCAGTGATCATCTTATCCTTGTGTCGTTCCGTTCCTTCCTTTTTTGCATTGTTGGCTGCTCACTCCTTTTTTTTATTACGACAACGTCCGAAACGTGCATGGTAACATAATAGTGAAGAGAATTAGAATTTGTGAGGAAGATGAGAAGGAAAAAAGACTCGAAAAAAAAACTTGCTTTCCATTCCCATCTTCTTCTTCTTCTGCTTCCTTCGTCAAGTTTCCTCTTTTTTAGGCAAGTCTTGTGGAGGAATTTGAAGAGGACGTGATTACTTAGGACTCTCTCAAGCCAGAAGAAACGAAGAGGAATCATCCAAAAAAAGACTCTAACTGAATTCCTTCACTGCTCAACTTGAACTAATGAAGGCTGCATCTTTGCATGAAACTGCACGCACGTACATTACACATATGTGGAGATGGAAAACAGTACTAATGTTGCAGAAAAGACAATGTTTCAATGTCCACTATCTACTGAGAGAAGATTTTTTGATCGGGACTATATCTTTCCGTTCAGGTAAAGCACAACTTGTGTGCGTGGTTGAAGACTTTGAGCAAGACGTAAAATTGTAAGTGGCACAGGTTTGCCGTACAAAGCCAAGCTTGAGCACAACAACAGTGTCCCACAAAATATTATGGCTCTTGTCAGTATAACTAATACTGCTTACAACTAGAATCCGCAGTAATAAAAAAAGATGTTCATTCATGTTGTTGACGGAACATTACATGTTTACATGTGACACATAAAATATATTTTACACAAAAGGACTTCCTTTTTTTTCTTATAAAAAACATTCAAACATGCCAACTAATTTTTTCCACCTGTCCGGACTCCCCTTGTTCTCCGGATTTCATAGAAACAAAACTTCACAGTTTACTAATCTTACGTGTAATGTGTCTCAAAATTTTAGCTTATCCATCATCGATTCCTAATTAACAAAACAAAAATAATTTATCCTACGTATCGTTTTGCTTCGGAACATTGTGTACATGTGTGTGAAGTTTAAGCCAGCCTTGTTATAATGTTAAATCAGGCATTTCGTCTCAATTTCCTGTGCATATTTTTTTCACCACATTTATAATCACTTTTTTGTGTATGATAAATATCATCATCATATATATGTACAAAAAATGATCAAGTAATAATGTACCACGTTTCAACTTGCGAAGTATAATGTAGTCCCCGTGATAAAATGCCTTTTTTACATTACAATATTGTTCATCCTTTATTGTTGGTACAAAGCATTGTTGCAACTTTGTAACAACGCAATCAAATTTGCTTTTGTGTGTTCCCTTCGAGAGTATTTTAGATTGTTGCGAGGAGTTTGCAGGGGGAATTTATTTTTCTCATTTTTATTTTCCTTTAAGGATGATATTGACCAAGTACGTGCGTTGTTGTTGTGATCTAATGTTTTTACTTCTTCACTGTCACCTCATCACCATAATGTGGAACTTATATCTTGTATGCATATATCCGTAAACTCAAATTCTGTTTTGTTGTTATTTGTTGTTATACGCAGCAGACAATTTTGATATTTTTTTCTGCATACATAATGCCGTACAAGGGTAATTTTGCTGCTGCTAACGTCATGCATGTCCAACCCAACATAACATTTTTCTTCCTTCCATTCGTCTCCTTCCGTTTACGGTATTTTTCTAGTAACATCTTTGATGAAATAAAAAAAAAGAATCCTTGTTCAAGTGCTTCCAATTTGTGTCAGCCTACACCTCTCTGTTATGTATGTATGTAATATGCACAGCACACTCGTCGTCAAATGCTTAGTCGGAAACAAGGAAGCAGAGCCTATTTCAACTAAGAAAACGTGAATGTGATAAGCATGTGACGATGAGCAAACAGAAAGTCGAGGTGGTAGTTAGTATTTTATGTAGTGTAGGTATACAAGGTTTTTGGCAGCAGCGATAGAAGCTGAGGAAGAAAAGGAGATGACTCTCTCGAGTTTTGAGAAAGCAATAAGTTATTCACAATTAGTTGCTTGGATTATTATCCAATTGTCTCGTGTCCAACCTCAAATTTTCATTTTGAAAAAAAAAACGGATGTTACAATGAAGTTTGATCACAATGTGATTATTTTTTGGAATTAAGCTTGAGCGAAAAATTAGTGACAAGTGACAAGCTTTCTTATACGAGCTTGCGAAGGAAACTCAAACTAACTTTCCCCATTTCCATCTTATACTTCTTGTTATTCATGATGCGTAGTGAAATTGCTCTGTTTTTTTGGATCTGTCAAACAATGAGCGATAGGTAAATAAAAGGCACCACACCCGAGTGAGTGCATGAATGAAATCAGTGATGAAAATGTTTACTGAATGAAAAGTGCAAATTTAAGCTTCTAAAATTTTATCCATATTTTTTTTTGCAAAAAGGTCTCAACTTTTAGACAAGAATTCACAAGTTTCATAAATAAATATGTTATCATGTTGCATTGAAATGTAGCTAGCAATCAGCAGCTTAATTCTGGTGTTTCGCACATGTTGAAAAAAACATATTAGTATTTCAGATATGTATTGAGCACATCCCTATTGTGTAATATTAGGAAGGAAGGATGTGGTGACACAGTTGATGTTGTGTAACATTCCTGATTACCATCATATTTTTTGATAATGATTCCGACACATCGTCGCAAGTTTATCCTTATATAAAAATCCAACATGTATTAGTGTCACTGTTATCATCAAAGACGAGTATCAAATTTCACAGGAGTCTGCGGTAGTTCTGGCGTGCAAACTTTGTTCACGACTCGGGCAATTTTTTCACACGTTCATTAAGCACACAGGTGATAATAAGTCAAAGGGTAAAATATTTTTAAGGGATGCAACAGAGAAATCATAATTACAAATCATTTAGTATATCATCCTCGTATCGTGTCAAGTAAGATGTAAATTCACTGTGGACTTCGGTAAATAATATGATTAGGTTATCATATAAAAAACGTACCTCTATACATAAATAGCATTTTATTTTCTTGACAAGACAAAGATACCGCTTCAGATCCAAAAGGAACACTTTATCTATGATTAAACACAATTACTAACTGTGCATTCCTTAGTCATGATGAGTCATAGAAGATTGAACTGCGGAAGTTAGATTCTAATCTGGGAAGCCAAGCCATACCACACGTAACACTTGATTGATGGAGGATCAGGTGAATCATAAAAAAATACTGTACCTTTTATGAAAAATACTGTACTATGAGGCCTCTGTCGCCACCCCTTTTTTGCATAATAAAAAATAATAATTCACAGGAATGTTGTGTGAAATAATTAGCGTAGTGAAATTCTCAACTATAATGCTGCGTCCTTCTTATCACACTAGCCGTTAGAATAGAATCTCCGGCACGCACGGAGGACGGACTTGTGCAGCTATCGGTTATAATTAAATAAAAACTTTTTTGACAACTGACTACATATATATTGGTCCTGGTTTCTTATCTCAATCCTGTAGGTCATAAATAAATGAATCGCAGCCGGAATTTATATGAAAATGCATAATATTAATGGCGACATAGAAAAGGTTTTTTTTCGGTGATGGTTCGGAGCAGGGTGCCCCGGATACGGAGGCTTATCTGTGTCGTAGGTGTTTTTTACTGAGTTTTGACAAATAAAGGAGAAAAAACTGCAATGTTATGACACTGCCCACACTTCCCTTCTTATTTTCTCTGCTAATATAGCGACACATAGCAAAAACTGGTAATAATACTAGATACATTTACATGTGCGGACAAGTGCCGAAAAAATCTTTGATCGTCAACAAGGAACAATATATTTTTTTGGTGGTTGCATTAAAGTAGCCCAGTGCAGTTTCTTATATATAAAAGATTTGTTGAAGGATATACCTGATTATGAGGCATAGTAGAGAGGACGTCGTCATGTAAGATACGTATATTATGTGCGTTAACTGTTGTTCACCGTATCATCATCATCACTCATTGTAACGAAGAAAAAAAGCAACTTGTAGCTTACCTACTTTCGAAAATCCAGTCTGTCGGGATTTAGGGCGCTCAATGCCCACGACATACACACTCGGTTGCATGCGAGCAGCGTCATGCAATGCACTATACGACTACCACCAACTACGACCATGCACATAGAGGCAGCGGGGCCTGCTCAACAACTTATAAAAAACTTGATTTATGAATCTCTTTTATCTCCTTCGTATATGTTTTACGGTGCACATTCTGGGTTGAATGTGGCATGAAGTGCTCACACAGCAAAAACAGTTTCTTTGTGTGCATAAAATGCAGTTCAGAAAAAAGAACATTTTGGAAAAAAATTATTATTAAACATTACAGCTGCAAAAACTCACCAGTTGGACCATGAAAATGCGGGCATATTTCTTGAAACGTGAATACCCGCCTGTGAAAATTAATTTTTGTCTCGAGTTATATATTTTTTATGTTTTCGGGTCACACATTGAGGAATTGTACGAGGAAATGAATGGGTTTTAACAGAGTTAGTGGCTTACTAGAAAAAAAAGTTCAAACCTGTCGATATTTGGCATGAATTGAACGGAAGATGGAAAGTGCTTTTCATTCCTTGACTGGTTTCGTTCCTTTTTATTAAAAGCCCGCGCGTGGCAATGAATGATGCGCTTATCGGTAGCTTCCCTTTATTCTGTGATGGTCGATACGTTTTGCTGAAATGCGAGTTTATACATATGTTAACATGCGAATATAAACAATTTGCCAATTTCCTTAAATAAGTTACCACGACAAAGACAAATTTGGGGAAAAATTGAGCAACGGCAAGGAAATAAATATTTCATATTCAAGCCTTAAATTTAAATTGACTGTTAAAAAGTTTTCTCGAGGCTATCTCCATAATTTAAATAGATTTTGAAAATAAACATAAGTAAAATGCAATATTGAGCTTTTGACAGATTCACTGTTCAACTCACACTTTCTTTTCTTTTTTTAAAGATGGCTCATGCCTACATGCAACAACGTTACGCATATTTAATAATTTGTCAATATTTATATTGACTTGATTTAATTTAGTTAAAAATTTATGGTAAGTGACTTGAAGGCAGTAAATTATTTTTTTGGTTATTTAACTTGTTTGCACATAAGTTCACTGCAACTATGCAGAAGAAATGGTGCTGAGACGGAAAGGGTAAAGTATTACTATTTTTGCACTGTGGCCAATAAAAGTAATGTGACGGGGAAAATAAATTTGGTGTTGCCTTTTTTTTTTAAAAAAAAAAGTATCGAACTGTATGGGCACGCACACATTGTTGTCAGTCAATCTCGTCCTGTGTAGCAGACAGACTTTTATTGCGATTGTAGATTTCGCACTTTCCCATCACCAATATGATTAACTTACAAGGATATTGCCATGTATGATGTATGTAGAAACCTCCGTCGCGTCATTGAGATGAACATTTTGAAGTTGGACTATCTGTGTACTATGTTCGCACATATTATGAGGCATTTAAAAATGAAATCGCGCGAGGATATTTACGTAGTCAAAAAATCTCGTAGTCAGTCACCTTCTAATTTATGGTGTTGTGTGTGCGCAACACTTATTTCATTTCATCTGACCACCACCATCTTAAATATATTTTTCAAGTAATCTCTCTTCCTTTTTGTTTTTAAGTTCACATCCATACTAATGGAAAAATGATAATGGTAAACAAACAAAACTGTAGATTTGAAAGCACTTTTAAAAAAATAAATTTTCATGTAATAAATATATGTGCTCCTTTCGTATTTCTCATTTCCTGTAAAAGTGTAACTAAATTCTAGCCTTAAAATGCATACTCCGTTAAGGTAGATCTGCTCCGCTGATTGTTGACCCTTTTATAATAATCTTCTGTTAACGAGTGAGTGTCGATCCGTCAGAATATACTTTCTGAATGTGTGTGGTGGTGTATGTTATGTGCTCATCTAAATCTGACTTTTCCGCAAATTCTCCCAAGTTATATTTTTTTGGCGCTTTTGAGCGTGGCTTCAGCCAGATCCGCTGATTGCACTGTTCTAATCCCTTCCCACGTTTTGCATGCATTTTCGTTGAAATTACCAGGTCAAGTCAAGAAAAATGCTTTTCGCAGTTTCAAGCGTATTGCTTTGATTGTCTCGAGGCACAAATTGTGGAGGCTTGTGTTCATAGAATAATAATAGTGCTAGACAACCAGGATGGCCTTTACGTAAAAAAGGTTGAAATTCTAACATGATGGCACGCAGGTATTGTCTTACAAGTTTTAAAATTACTTGGTTGTCGCTCACTCACTGATAATTTTTCTTGAAGAACTCTGTGTAGGTAACATCCCTTGTAAAGTGAGCCTTTCCTTCCATTCAATATTATACTTATCAACCGTTTTTAATGAGTGGTTAGTAGAGTGACGTTGTTGGGGCAACACAAAATCCTGTCACATCACACAAAATAAATCTGGTGAGCACATGATATATGCAATAAATTTTCAGGAAAAATCATCACCGCCGCGCCAGGAATTTTTTTAATTTGATGAGCCGACGGTTACATTTTCACCAAAGTTGCAAATGTTTACACATCTAAATGAGAGCGCTCATATATTTCTTTAGCAGCTTAATTTGCTTCATATAAGAAGGTTATGATTTTTTTAACCAAAATGCTACAATGCTTATAAAGTTTTAATGATCGCAGAAGTTGAGCCTGACAATTGAAAACGAAAAGAATGGGAAGACTGAAGACCAAGTGTATAGCTGATGGAAAGTTATTCAAAAAATGATATCTTACTCGTTATGAATGACAATTTCTGTTAATTTTTAATCACGCTTGATGAATGAAGGATGAGAACTTCTACGCTTCATAAGGAACAACCAGCAACAGGATATTGGTGATACTCAAAGAGTACAAAAAGGGGAAAGGATTTCAAGAGCCCTTATCATTGTTAATGTGGCAGAGCTCATCTTGAACTCTAAGAATAAAAAAGAGTTTGAAAGAGCAACATCAGTCTGATTCTGATTTGCTGGTTTTGCCACATTGCCTCCCTTCCTTTTTCTTTTCGCAATTTGAAGTTGATGAATTTGCAAGAAGTGAGAAGCAGATTTGAGGAAATTTAACGTGGCCATTGTTCTAGAAGGCTCTTGAAAGGAAAGAGAAGAAACGTCGAATTGGACAAAACTCCTTTTTCCTTTACCTTTCGTCCTGCATAAGTAATCTCAGCGAATTAAGCTGGTAATACATATTTAATATGAAAGTGAACAGTTAATCCGACCTTCTCCCTTATAAAGAAAAAAGGGGATTGTACACTTCTGTGAACAATGACAAGAGCAATACACACATTAGACTAAAAATGCCCTGCATTATTGCTCAGTTCAGCTGAAGGCAGTCGAGGACAAATGGATGCGCGGAGAGACTCTCACACACTACTCAGGTATCTCACCAGCGGCCACATGTCCGAAGGAGAATGTCCCTCATTTGAATCCACTTTACTTTTCATTTATACAACTGGTGAATATTGATTAGAAACTTGTTGGGATAAATGTGGTAAATTAGGGAGGGACATTCCTACCTGTGGTCATTTTTTTTTTCGTCAGTACCTATCAATACGAAATGAACCACGTCTTTCACATCAGCCGAAGATTATTATGTTATTATTAGCTGATAATTATTACTGATTTCATTGTTCTCTCTGCCTCTCTCTCTCTCTTTCTGTATAGCTGTATTTGTAGGAGATAGCGTTCCCTCTGGCCAACGATTCATTGTCTGCCAAATTAGGGAAAACGTTAAAAATTGATAATGATACATACAAACTTGAATGTCAATGACAATGAAAAATAAGTTTTTGTGAGAGCAGGAGTTGTGGCGACAAGAAGATATTTGCATCAACAGACATTCGACTAGGCGCACCGCTTTTATTCGATTCTCGACTATGAAGTCACGTATCTCAAAATGAGCATTTCATACTATTAAGGATGACGCATATTCTATTCACATAAGGAATGGGGCATGATGCACGACACTGATTTTTATGTCGTGTCCGTGATGATGTCTATATATTGTGATTATGACAATTGTTGTGTTTGTTCTGCAGACGAAGCCAACATAGCAAAATGTGTGCATTTCAACTTTACACTGATTTTCTCTTCAGCAGTCCCTCTATACAAATCTGTGCTGCATGTGGTCACTCACTCGCCTTTTGCTGTTTCTCTTAAAAAAAAAACACCGAGCCTCCGGACTTTTAAATTTTGCTACTCTGCCATAATTATCCAGCTATTCCGAATACACGTCACTGTCTCAACATTTCTCAACAGATGGTTCATTCTGATTTAACTCCCAAATGCTGGTTGATGGAGAGGTGGCAGACGAAGTGAAAGACTGCTGAAGAGTGTCTTCAAAAACATATTTTCTGTTCAATATGCCACAAAAACGGCTTTCATATCGCTCCACTGCCAAATTTGGAGAGAGTGTGGTTGGTGAAGACAAGTGAGGACGCTTTTGAAAGTTGCGCGGAACTTACCTACTTGGAAAATGTAAAATCCTAACGGAACCATCATCATATTTAGCAATTTTCTAATGGTGAACTTTTTCCTGCTTTGGCACTTACAAAGAAAGGGACTCGATTGACAGCCACGGCCTTTCACAAATATGAAAATTGGACGTCACTTCTTCTTTTGTGCGCGACTCTGCACGATGTATGCTTCTTATATCATCATGCTTTTCATTCAACTGAACAAAAAAGTTACTGCTTGCATTAAAGTCGCTCTGTCGTCGGTATCTACGCGAAAAAAAATTTACACGGGATCCCAACGTCATATATGAATAATATGGTTTGACATGCGTGTATTATTCAATGAATAAATACATGACAATTTCCTTTTGTACACGCAGCTCTATTGAGAATTCCACTCATTGTAGATTATTATGGACAAAATGTTGAAAATGTCATCGACCTCTGCTGAGTTAATATCCGGAGAGCTTCCTTTGTAATATTGGTCTTTATGGATGCTTATTTGAGACTGCTCTTTTTTTTGGGGGGAAATTTTGCTGAATTAGTATTCATCTTAACTTAATAATTTTGTATCGTTTCCATGATCACTTGTAATCTACATAGTAAAGTGTGTGGTAGTGCCATCAGCAGCAATGCAACTTCTTTCAGCACTTGAGAAAGATTCCCAGATGGGATAGTCAGGACGTGACTGAGGTGTGATCAGATTGACACATTTTCAATTATTATCACTTCTGATACCCCGCCAATTAGACGTTGCTAATTTATTCCATTTTCAGTTTCAAATTACAGTTATTTGCACTCAAAAGCCTGAGCAATGCATGTTCTCTTCAGAAAATAAAAATTGCTTCAGTACTATAGTAGTCATTAACTTATTTGTGACCACCTCTCATCATCAGTAAATATGTCAATAAGAGCTTCACTCTGCTTAAACCGCTAATTTTGAGCTATAGCATGATTGCCAAACTAAACTCGAAGCGAGGGGAAAAAATAGGAATGAGAGACAAATTGATGGTTGTGTCTCTACTTTTGAATTCGTTGTTTAGTACTATTACTACACACAACACGTTTTTGCATCCAATAATAAAAAAGTAATCCTATGCAAATGGATGAAAAAATAAACAATAAGAAAATAAGGTAAAAGAATGATGTTTTCGTCGTCTTGTTAGCATACGAGGTATATTTGTTGCCACAACCAGCGCAACACTACCATCTACCATCACCACCAAGCTTTTGTCAGCATCAGTGCACTTTAACAAAAACTAAACTGAAAAGTTGTGCAACTGAGAATTTTAAGCGTGAAATTCACATGAACACATGTACACTTTATTTAGCATCGAACACACTGAGATAATTTTATTTTTACTGTTCATGCTGCTGCTGCTGCTGGCATTAATATATTCTGTTATTGACCGAGCGATGTGGTGATATGCTGGTGGTAGCGCGATGAGCCTAAAAATAGGTTTGCAACTCATTCATGGAATTACACACTTTTTAAAGGATGAAGGTGGTATTTAACAAAAAAAATACTTTAATATCGTCACCATTTAATTGATATTTCAACGCACGTTGAGTCGCACGACGTTGCTGGTTGTGCGGTGTGGTAAAACGTTTGGTAAAAAAAATTAGCTTCGAACACACACTCTAAATGGCACACTCATTTTCTATCTAGCTTTAAAGACTTGAGGCATATCAAACTCTGTTTTTATTTTTGCGAGAGAGTCAAACCTCAAACACGGTACAAGTCCACACACACCAAACACAAAAGAGCGTATTTTTTTGAAAGTGGCTCATTAAAAATATTCATAGAAAATGGAACACATTTATCTTGTGGAGGTATTCCTAGCTGACTTTTACAAGCGTATAATGAGCGCTCTCGCTATAAGAGACATGTTTTTTGTGTGGATGACAACGAAAAGAAATCAAATGGTTATTCACAAACACAAAAGAGCGTATTTTTTTGAAAGTGGCTCATTAAAAATATTCATAGAAAATGGCACAGTCATCTTCAAAAAAAACTGCATTGACACCGTCAACCGTATTTATTGCAACATTGAAGAAGAAAAAAAACATCTCTAAATAAAATTTGTAGTCGCTTTATACTTCGAATAGATTTTTTTTGTGGAAGCCAGATCAATGCTTATTCATTACCAATTTCGCCTTCTCAAAATAGTAAAAAAAATATATGTAACGAACGATGCTATTAAACGGGTCGTCGTCAACATAATGAATGCTAATCTCGCTAGAAGAAGAAGATGTCTTTTTTGAATGTGGTTGGTTCGAAGTGGAATTATGTCTGTCTTTTTTTCACTTTCTTGGCACAATTAATAATACATCATCATCCTTTTTTATGTTCGTAGTAGTACGCAGTCATCTCAACTGCACGCAACAAGCACTCACCTCCGTCATCTTGAAATCGCCAACAACAAATTGTTTAAAAATAAAAATATTAGTGTAGATACCTCCACCACCACATGCGTTCGTAAAATACATAGCTCGATAGCTTTTGGAGATCAGCAGCAGCAGCAGAGAAGTGAATGTAATATTTTTTGTGACGTTTGCCTCTCTTATTATTGTTGTTATTAGACAAATGTCTAGAGTAAATAGTATATTATCATGGTACACACACGAGGATAACTTTTTCTGTCTAGCTTTTCTGGTGTTTTGTTACATGCCTAATTACTTGACACATTTATCTTGTGGAGGTATTCCTAGCTGACTTTTACAAGCGTATAATGAGCGCTCTCGCTATAAGAGACATGTTTTTTGTGTGGATGACAACGAAAAGAAATCAAATGGTTATTCAAGTACGTGTGTAAAAAAAGACAAAAAATGCTTTTTGGGTGTTGCTCGTTTTCAAAAATAGGTACACTAGGACATTACAATATTATTTGCAAAAGTTCTCCTTTTTGTATGAACACAGAAGGCAAAATCAATTACGAACTAAAGTAGTTGGATGATGGCATGCAAAGGGTGGGATGACACTTTTTTTTTATCTATTTCTATGCACTGAATATTTTTATTCTTTCACAAATGGTAAGATCGAGTTGATTTTTTTAGGAAAAAAATAGACGACAGACCAAGTTAAAATAAATCCATTATATATTTACGCTCATCTTATTTGCATTGACAAGTTGATCGCAATAGCAGCCCATACGGAATATGCAATTCAATTAAAAACTTGTTATTTTGGTGAATAATTTCCGGGTGAATATTTTGTGTAACTGTGCCAGACATTTCTGACTCGCCATCGCCATTTATCAATTACCATCGTTGCACCGCCGCACTTGAAATAGTAAAAAATCTAGGTACTGGTTGGTCAAGCTCCTTCTGATTTGATAATCACTCAGAGAGACCTTTTTTTAGAACAGATTGGGTGCATCTCATAAAACAAAAGCGTTGTTGTCCCATTTTTTCCTCCTTACGTAAGGATTTTTAAAAAAGGCAAAAGTCGATTTTTTTGACTGCCAGCCCAGTCCAAGGTTTCTCACTATGGTGCTCCCCTTCCAACAAAAAATATTATTATGTGGTAGTCGACTTTGATAAACCAGTATTGCTTTCTTGTGCATTTGAAAAAAAAATTGTTGGTGTAGGTGGATGATATGGCTTGACGTGGCAGTAGAGTCGATCAATTTTATAATTGGAAACTTTTTCCTTTAAAATTATGAAGGTTTCTGCCTACATCTTCTCGTATGTGTGCGTGCGCACGATTCTCTCTATTCTAATTATTATCTGCTGTAAATACAGATAAATTATGATGTGGTCGTTGCTAATTGGGAGGTCTAGATTATTCAAGATATCCCCAAAAATATATTGTACCACCGAATGCGGTTGGCGTCTCTGACGAATAGTCATATTCGAGGTGAACTCAAATCCTCAATATAGAAAAATGTGCTAATTAAGATGAGAGTGAGTTCCACGAGACATGTTAAGAGATTGGGCTAATTCTTTTGAGGCAGTCGTCGAATAAAGAGGGTAAATAATTTATTTCAATTGAAATTAGGGTTTTTGGGAAGTAGCAACAAGTTTGCAAGCCGGGAGTCAGCTTAAATAATGATTTTTTTTTCAACTGAGCACCTACTTGATAATTATAAAAATATAAAAAAGGAGCTATAAATGTTTCGAGTTATTTAATAACTGTGATGTGTGGCTATCATCGCAAAAACTATACTTTACAAAATTGGATTAGTTTAGTGATGATGCAAACAATGATGTAAAAGCAAAATGGTTTCATAAAATTATTATGTTTACTTCAACCGATATGATCTATGTAGTAGAGGAGCTTAACACAAACTTTTATTTTAAAAAATGAATGATTCTAATCATATGTTTATGATACACTATATTATCTTCGTTTTTTCTTGTTTAATGTTTTTTGGCTAACAGCAATACTAATGTATTACGAGCATATTTAGTAATAAAGAGATACGCCAAAAATTGTACCTGCTATGTAGAGAGAAACAAAATGATTTAAGACACGTCAAAATTATGAAAATTTTGAATTACAGTCAATTTACACATTTCAACCCCTTTTTTCAAAGGAATTCCCTTTCTTTGCTCGATCCAAAAACGGACTTTTTAAAAAAATAGCTGACAGGTATTTAGTTAATTTAATATTTTTAGCTCACGGTACTCTTTTTGTTTAATCATTTAAAAATAAAGATAGATACGGACAGACAGATGCAAGTCAGGTGCACCCAAACCACACTTGACTACATATTACCTTTTTTCCACATTACCTATCTGTGTGCATCACATAATATACCCTAACCAAAACGTCACTGGTGAGCGAGCAAGGTTGAGTTGTAAAGAAACAATGAATGAAATACTTTTTATAATATGTGTGCTCGCCGTGTGCACCTCTCTCTCAATTTATCTGTTGAAGGCTACTGAATTTCTTTCACAAAGAAAATCATCATAAAATGAAGCATTCATACAATATATATTCTTGTTCACAAAGTAACAGTTGCGCTATTTTTATTCCTGAAAGGTACACAAAAGTTACACATTAGTATATTTTTTTCCATTTGCAAAGATATTATTATTATAAAAGATTTTTTTTGTTCTGTTGTAAGTGTCCTTCTTGGGAGATTTAAAAAAACACATGTGTGCTTAAGTAATAGTAATAAATAATAAAAATGTGTGGCAGTTACATGAATGCAACTTCATCTAAAAAATACTCTTGTTTGTATTCTCATTTGTTACATGAATTTATGATTCCTACATATTTTTGCATAATATGATGGTTGCAGAACAAAAAAAATTACCTGAGACGTGATACAAATGATTCTTTTTTTTTTTCAAGAAAAGTGAACAAGTCTCTTCTGCAACTGATGAGCAGACGAGTGAGGAGTACTAGCCCATTACAAGCACCAATTAGAGAATTCACAGTAATCACCAAGAAATGAAACAATTAAGGGTGATGAGCCATCCACAATTTTTTTAGGTAGCAACCAGCACAACAACGGCGAAGTCTCACGCTCTGTAAATTTTCTCCTGTTTTTTTGTGCGCGCATGTGCAGAGCATCTTCTTTCTTAATAGATAATAGGCACTTCTTTCACGCGACGACTTGAAACATTTATTTTTTTTGGCGAGGAATACAAAAAAATATATATTAAGATCGCACACAGGTGTGTGGCAATTTTATTATGATACGCCAGACCAATTAAATTTTGAAAAAAATGGGCATTTATCATATAATATTCTTCCAAAAACACAGAAAAACCATTCTCTAGAGGAATGCTCTAACAAGGAGTACAATAAGCTCTGCTTTGCTAACCTGAAACTTCTTCTATGGCACAGTGATTTGTTGAGTGGAACAATTGTGAATTTGAATCATCCCATTTTGTATTACATAAAATATTGCTTGTTTTACAAAAATAGTTTCTGATTTGTACCAAAAGAACAGCTTCTAAAATTATTATTCATAAAAGCCATCCACATACAGAGTGTTGACTTTGACCCACCTGCAGACTGGATGCTCTCATCACCACCACCACCACGAACTATAATTTTTTACAGGAACACGGTACATAGTAGTCACTAGTCACATTCGAACGCACTGTACACATGCCTGAGAGTACTTTTTTTTACAGTTTCTTGAGAACCGCATGCATGCATCAGAAAAAAATGAGCAAGCAAATAGCTGTACAGAAGGCAAACAACAAGTAGAGCATTTACTGACAAAACTAAAAAAAATTGTGTGCATGATAATACTACTCCACTCCTGTTTCTTTATTGCTGAATCAGAGGATAAAAAAACCCAAATCCTTTTCGCATGCAAACTATAATATGTAACATAACATTTTTTTCTGTATTGTTGTTGTGAATGACTAAGAGGAATGCTGGGTACAAATCTTCATAATATGGTTAATAGTAAAGTGACGTAATTGTTCATTCACTCAGAGCAACCTTGAAACCGTGAACGAGATAACATAGAAAAGTACATGCATTTTGTTGACTTTTTTTACAGTTGCAATTGTTCAAACAGACTGACTTGTGTGTGGTAATAATAATACGACAAACGTTTTCGTATTTGAAGTAATAGTGTATTATGCACACAGTAAACATCATATCACAGGAGATAAAAAAAGTAAGAAATTGAGGAGTCGAGGATTAAATTATTTTGTTTCTGCACCACTTTGCTTTTGGTGTGAGCCTCACTCATGATTACAACCAATTAGCTAATTCATTTACAAGAAAATCGTTATTTTAGTCGCACTTGTTCAAGAGAGTGATTTAATCCACTCAACCTTACGAAATAACGTAATGGAAGAATAACTATCAAGTAGATTGTATTGAACAAAGTGGATTATTAAAAAAAGAACCTTATTAGATTTTTATACTCCGATTCAATTCTTGTCCAACGCACTCAAAGTCAATTAGCACGGAAAGAAAGTTGTCGTCGTGTATATACTTTTACACTAGAGCCGAGTCTAAATAAACCTACCTAAATCTTTAACAGCTTTTTTTATTATCTTGTACCGAAATGATGACGAAGAAAGTCTTAATTGGTTAAGGAACCTGATATTAAACACCAAAATAGAGCATAACCCAGGGAATGATCGTTCTCAATTCTGCGATCTAAAAAAATATGTTTGCAGCTTCACACTTCCAAAGGGTGATGTACATGGGCTAATTTGAAGGCTCAGCTCGAGATGATTCAAGATAAAAGAAAAATGCATTTTGATTTCGTTCAAAACGAATCGGTTTTCATATGGTTTCGCGAACCAGTAAAAATGTAACATCAAGATGTTATCTGCTGGTCTACGTAATTCATAATGTATGTGGTTTCAGCGTTTAATGTTTTTGAAACAGAATTGCTCTGCTATGAAGTTTCGTAGCGGATGAAAATAAGTTTCGAGGTTTAAAACCCTCAACGAATTTTTTGCGGCAACAGCAGAGTAGTATTCATGATTACATTCTTACCAATACTTGGCATACATCACTCACACAGGTGTACTTATTTAAAAAAAAGGGTCTTTGTAGCACATTATGTCGGGGACGTGCATTTATTGCCTCAAATAATTTTGCACGCGGAAAGGGAAGAGCTGCTGTGAACAAACATCTGTGTTACATGCCATTTAAAATATTCTTTGAGGTAATAGATGATCCTCAAGAATTGAAGTGGATGAAACAAGATAGTCTTATCCAAGTAAGCACTGTGAATCATCTCAAAATATAAACTTTGCAGTATCATGTTTTTGAGCTGTCTACAAACGCTTGGTTAACTCTGCCCAAAACCTTTTTCGGTAATAATTATTGTTGTCTTGTGCATACCAAATGGGAATATTATAACTTCTCAGCGTTACAACGTCATTTTGGTTTACAATCATCTTCCTTTCCTAATTAAACATTTAAAATAATTGTCAAGTCATGCTGAACATGATATTTAATAAGGAGACCTTGTGGTGGTTACTTTGTTTTGCGCGCATCCAGAACTACCGGTGTTTATCATTGAATACAAAACTTGTCAAAGACAAAGTTGCGAATAACTATAATAAATTTTGTAGGCAATTTATGGCCTTGTTATCAAGTTTCTTCCCTTGGATAACGTGAAAGTCGATTGACATAATTTTAACTGATTAGGATTACCTCTCTGCAATATCCTTTTTTGGGATATGCCAGTGGAAATGTTGGTGACGGATTTTATGCCAAGAAAATTGATTTGATAAAACAAACTTAATAAAATCCACTACTACAACATTAATTGAGCTGGATAAGCTCGTTGAACATACTCATTACAGACGTAATGACATGGGATATTTTTCTGTGCATCTACTCAGTTGATAATTTTTTTTATTGGGATTTGGAAATGGTGAGAACTCATCTAATCTACTGGGCACAGCGATAGACCAAAGCTTTACGGTTGCATTCAATGTAATTTTTCAGTTGGAAACTCACTATCAATTTTCGAGGTTTCTTCCAACCGCGAAGTTATTATCAAAGTTATAAATAAAGTTTAAAGATCTGTTACATTTTAAAGAGGACATGATTACATGCAATCATGATTTTATACCTACATGATAAGTTGCACAATGCAGGGAAGGGACCTTGGGATTCATTAATAGAATACTTTGGTCATAGATACGAAAAGTGACTTGCTAGAGATATAGCAAAATGCAAAATCAAATCTTTAATAGGATTTTGAATGACGTGGTAAACGACGTGAATCAGATATTTTTTATACTGAATGTCAAGCACTCGTTAATTTCTCTCTCGAGCTGTTGCGAACATAACTTTACCGCTCTTTAATTTCCATACATGATCAGCTCAAATTACCACATTTATTGGAGGTCTTGTGCGATTAGGCGAACTTCACAAGTATCCTTGAGTTTTGACAGGACTAAAATCAATAAGAATATATTTTTTAGCTGAAATTTCCTATTTAGGGTTGTGCAGCAGACTATCTATTAACGCATGAGTGTGAATGCATATTTTAATGAAAATGTCAGAGCCATTGTTGCATAATCACTAAATGTACTTAACTCTGGTATGTATCATATGACATGAGGTTAATTAAATTTCGCAAGTATTTCCTCAGAAT
Source organism: Troglopedetes dispersus (assembly GCA_027744215.1). Lineage (NCBI taxonomy): Eukaryota > Metazoa > Arthropoda > Collembola > Entomobryomorpha > Paronellidae > Troglopedetes > Troglopedetes dispersus. The sequence goes on from JAHZNF010001895.1 coordinate 20,605, forward strand.
ATTGAATTTGAAGACAAGCTCATCAAAGCAAACCAAAAAAAATATTGTGCATTGCAAACTTACCTTGTGTGCATACCCAAACTTGACTTTTTGTTGAATGATGTGCACAACGTTTTGTGATTAATTATCATGAAAAGTGGAGATGTAATTATTATTTAAATGCAACTACACATCTCAACCAGCCTAAAAAAATGTACGATTTGAAGCAAATTGTTTATTCTCATGATTTTTGTTGTCCAATTTACTCTCATTTCAAGGGGAATTCAATAAATGTGGTTGGTATTATTAGGTAGACTGGCCGTGTTTCCTCTAAAAAGACATGTAGGATTGTAGTTGCACTGAGAACTGGTTTTCTAGATCATTACCATCATTATTAGAAAAATTGAAAATGAGTCCGCTGGTTGAAGAAAAAACAGATGAGTGAAATGAGAGTGCATTTTGAAATTTCTTTCATGACTATTGTTGTATTTACACACAACTGCAAAAAAAAAGAATCTCACAGCATGCCATTCATTGGTATGTTGAATGTTAAATAAAGAGTAATCAGGAATGATAGGATTCCATTCTCAAATATGTTTTGTCACACTGCAAATACTCCAATGTCAACAATAACGCACGTCTGTCTCAATAATTATGAATTCTACACCACATTTCTTTCTCAGAGAATTAAAGTATTGCTCAGGTATTCATGTGCTACAAATAAAAAAGTTAGTTTTCATTGGCACCTTATTCAGGTGCGTGACAGGGATGATTGCAAATAGTAATGAAAACGAAGCGAGATATTCAAGACTTGTAAAAACTAGCAATTTTTATATTTTTACAACTTTTCAATTTGTGCATTCTAAGATGAACAAAGCGAGAAAAAAATGGTATATTTTTGTACAGATATGTAACAAAAAACATAACTGCATTGTTCTGTCCACACGTCTCATTGAGTTGGAAGGACACTTTGAATTAGATTGTACTACCTTGATATAAAATATATACATATATATGTATATGTGATGCGGTGCAGAGGTACCATAATCGATATTATTATGCTTTTACATACGTGCTGCATAAATATTACACTATTTAGCTGATATGAAAGGCACTAATGAAATAAGATGAAGTGAGCCAGAAATAGATATTTTATTATGGGGGCTCGTGTGATGGCAATGACGGCAATGAGATCTCTCTCTCTCCCTCTCTGATCCCATCACATCTCCGCCCCGTCTCTCATTTTCCTTCTTAACGACCACTTTTTTTGCAACAATTTGTCTAAAGAAACCCATGCGCGCTCGACATTTTTTTGCAAAGTATTATTGAATTACATGTGAAATGTTTTTTTTTTGTATTTCTTGAAGGTTTGAAGAACCAGGATCACTTGAAGAAATTATTGCTGCCAATCACGGAGAGAAAAATGTGGTATGTTGGAGACATTCTATTTATACTCTTTCGTACATAATTCCCCACCATCATAACCATTCCATAATGATGGCTCTTAATTCTATTAGTGTGTTCTATTATTATTATTATTACCACACACTTTGCGAGCTTTGTACTTGACCAACTGAAAAGTTAATGTCAGTCACAAGAAGGTAGGTAGTCGTAGCTTTACAAAAAATGGAAGTAAAGCGAAAAAATATTTCAGTAAATTTTTGCAATGTGTGGATTTTAATGATGGTTCGATTTTTTTGGCCAGTTTTGTAAAGAAAGACGATTGGATCAACAAGATGAAAAAATTTTCTATTTTTTTGTACAAAATCTGTGTGTATGAGTTCATCTACTCTAAAGAAAATCACCTTGTTTTTTTCTAACTCACTGATTTTTGGGAAATGCGATAATAACCATCATAGTAGTCATCATCCTCACAGCCATAATGCATCTCTTTCGTTTTGGGCTGTAAATATTTCCAATTCTGCGTCATTGGTTGCAATCTGATTTTTGATCCTGTCGCTTTGATAATGAAAAGAAAAATCTGTTGATGTAATAGTGCAAACTTAGAGGACGTACAATGGTGCAAGGTGCACTTGGTTTTTTTGGTTTTTTATTGTGTTGGGAATGCCATGAGTTACATATATTATTTATGTATGATGTGATATGCCAAAAAATATATATATTCTCTGGGTGTATGTGAAAAGCGCTTTTATTATTTTTATCTGATCAGAGAGCGATTTTGTACTTTAAAGTTTCTTTTTTTGCCTTTAATTTTGGTCTGCGGCTGAAGACAAGATTTTCTCTTATGGTTTTCAGGAGCTCAGAAGATACTGAAATTCTTTTGAAAAAATTAGTGAGCGAGCCTGCACAACAGCAACAACAACCGATTTTCTTTCATTTTTTTTTGTGTAATGGAGAGGGTTTTCCTTTTCAAAATGACGATGAGAAATATAAGTTTGATAAATTCATTGAAATGTCAGAGAATATGTCGTAAAAACACATGGCAGCTTTTAGACAAAATAAAAATTGTGTGAGTGAGGTGATTTCTGCTATGATTTCTTTTTCTTTGCCAATGCAATAATGCAACAAAAATGTACCGTGTCCACCACACTATGTGTACATATTTACAAGTGAGTGAGGATGAAAGTGACCTCGTTGATTGTATCACTTCAGCTTCTTAGAGTAAACATATGAAATTTACCTGTGGCTCTTTGAGTGAGATTGCAGTTTCAATCTGCTCTCGTGTTGTAGTACAACATTGTTGATAGTTTGTGTGAGGCCAAAAACTTTTCTTGGTACAGTAGAGAGTTTTTTTGGTTGATTGTTATAGCTCAGAGCAAGAGAAACATAACACAAGGCGTGCACAAACTGGTTTGATTTTAGCAATGAGATTTTGCCACAAGAAAAAAATATATAATGGTGGCATTAACTACACCGCTTGAAATACATATATAAATTTGTAATCAAACTTGTAAAGTCATTCATTCATTCCTCCATTCATCAGCGTTGTTCCCCCCTCCAACGTCAAACTCATAACTTATACCTCATTCATGTGGCAGTTCAAAAAATCCATTTGCGTGAATTGGTCAGTGGTTTCACTCGGCTACACTATAAAAAAGACAGAAAATATCCAAACAAAAAAAGGAAATTAATGGAAAGCTCCGTCTGACCTGCCTCCAATTCATTCACATCACACCTTGGAAATAAATTAAAAAACTGAAAATAGCGTAACCTGCAGTCATCACGGAATTTATGTGATACAAATTAGTAAATACTCTGACCAGTCCAATCATTTCTTCGAGATGAATAGATGAAGAGGACGCTCACCTCCATTTATTTATGCGGGGTCCTGAGTGAAAACCAAATTCAATTTCTAAAAATATATTACATCATTAGAAAATCAAAAACCTGATATTTTACTTATTGCATTCCAGTTGAATTTGTTTTTTTTTGTTCTCCATAAATTTTATGTATGAATATGATTAGCAAGTTGAATTGTTAAAAAAATTATGACACTCTCCAACAAATACCTTCTGTTTGATAAGCTTCTGTACTAGAACAACATATTTTTTTCCAATTGTTTTACGTCCACTATGCAAATAAAAGTAAGGGGGTCCTCATCATTCACACATGTCAAAGGAATCTCTCTATTTTTGCTGCTGCGTCAGTTGCTTGTGGCAACTGTTGTGCACTTGAAGCATCAATAAAGTATTTTGCTAATTGCCAAATGTTGAGCAGCAGACTGGCTGATCTGACTGTCAGTGTCAAACTTGGAGGTGAATTTATAACAAGTACGATTCAATTAATAAAGTGTCATGATACACTCTTTTCACTTAAATGCGAACAAATGTTCTTGCTTCTCGCACATCACAACTGTGTTTAGCACAAAGATTGAAAGATACTTCGTGGATTGCTTTACCAGTAAATTACGTAGGTAGTTCATTTTGCGCTCTCTCAATTTGCGTTTCAAGGGTTCTGGTGAGTAAGCATTCAAAATAGATTGACAAACTCTCAACAACTTTTTGTGTCCTTTACCAGTTTTTGTTCTACATCAAAGATGTGTCCCTTCAATGTGCTTTCGTGTACCACATGCATGCATGTATAAATAATCCTGCATGGATGAATGCACATTTCGCTCAGTAAACTTCAAGTGGTACATAGTAAAATCACAAGTGTCCAAATTTTTCTGGCTTTTTTGGGGGATTGAAAAAATAAATCTAGAGCTCAAAATATTACTCTCTGTGACTTGGTTGAGTCATTGAATCCTGGTGAAGCTGTACAAAATTTGCTCAGTTTCATTTCTTGATAAAAGTGAAATAATAATAATAGAAGGGATTTTTGCACGGATTTGTCTTGCATTGGTTGTGATGTGCATGGGACGACGAGCATGTCACGTTATTATGTATTTTTTCTGCAATTGTTAAAATTTGTCACATTTCTGACAGGATGTTCTGTGGAGTTGTGTAGCGAGTCAAATCAAAGTTTTCTTTCTTTCTTTGAACGAACTAGGATACGAAAATCATTGTGAGTGATGCTCACTACCATTGTAGCACTTCATTCAACCTAGATTATTATTATAGAAATGTATTGCCTGTGCACTTTATTATTATCTCTTTTTTGCAACGACGTTTTTTTTTGGCTCCTCTCTCTTTCTTTTTTTTGACTTTGGTCTAAAAGTGTACTCACAGAGCAAAGATAGATGCTATATAAATATAACAATAAAAAAATGCAACCAGCAGCAAAGACAGCCTGTTTAACAATCGCATAAAAGTGTATGCATGAGTATGTAACTTTTGTTGATTTAACACTTGATGCCCATTGTTAACCCACACTTTTCTTTAGACATATTGTCATCTGGTCTCTCCGAGGATCAGAAAAAATATTGCACATTGTTCCTGCTCGCTTTCAGAATTTGCATGAATCTGTTCTGAATAGCGAGGCAGCACGCTAAGTATCTCCTGCTTATCTTTCACTTTGGACCACCTAAGGCTAAAATGTAAACGATGATTATGACGATGGTTATTTTTATTTTTAAGGTATGTATAATAGGTATGTATGTGTGCATATCATAATATCTTATTGATTGGTCCACTCCCTTGGCAGTAGGTAGGTTGGACAGAAAAAAAGTGCGTGTGTGCAGAAATGAAGAATTTTTATAGGAAGCAGCAACTATGCACGGTAACTAATCATAGAGGGAAAAAAGCAGATTATTCAACTGTATCTTAGAATCTAGCTCAGCACACAAAATAAAGCTCCTTCTTATTACAGCTTGAATGGCTGGGTGTGTCTCCTTTTTTCAAGTATCATACTCATTTGTTTAAGATTGTTTGGAAACTATTTTTATTCATCCTATAAACTGTGTTGACAAAACTGTGTGCATCGTTACAATATGTAATCACCAGAGTCGTGCTCCTTTTTCTAGAGTGCAGATCTGTGCCTCCTTCTCTGCTTGTTATGTTATGTATACTGCCTTAATTTGAAGGATTGAACATGGCTCTAAGGGAGTTGCGACAGGAGGAGCAGGAACAATATTATCTCAACCTTCAAAGTCGTCAATTCAAGTAGGATTGATTTTTAACCTGTGAGTCTTGTTCTAACGAGCTCTCTCATTTGCATACACATTCTGCTTGATTAGGTTGGACATTGAAATCCCATTATTTTTGTTCCTTGTGCATTGGAAAGCAGCTGCTTTTGGAAAGGTGTGAACGAAGACGAGATGCACAGTTTTATTTTTAGCTTTGGATGAGTTGAGTTTTGATTATGTATGTTTTAAGGTTAAGAGCTAATCCGAACTAAGGTTAAGACGCGTCGTTGATGTAACTAACTTTCAGAATGAATGTTCCTAAGCAACTGCCATGACTTGTTATTATTCTTACGTAAACGTGAAGATCATTCCTCAATACATTGCCTGTACTTAGAGGAGGATTGGTGGAATTAAAATTTACTTACCGTATTTGCTATTTCATCTCATCTCCACCTCCAAAAAAAATCTTTGTGTTGCCAACTTGTTGATCGTTGTCAACAGGTTGTATTTTTTTTCTCTGAATATTAATGGTTTCAGTAAAGTCAACCTGAAGTATCGACTCCAAGCCTTATCCGGAACTCCTACGTAAATTATCTGAGATTGTACAAGACACGCAGCCTCTCTCTCTCATCCATAAATATTTTTGCTTGTAAGAAAATCCAATTATCCATTCCGAATCCTTGAAAATAGGAATTTTTTGACGAGTCTATTTCTGTCCTGTTGCTGACGGCAGCTGTCATGTCTCATCACCATTGAATGAATTATTACTGAGAACAGTAATCCAAATGGGAGACGAGATAATATTCACGTTCAAGAATGAGAAAAATATGGGCAAAGCCAAAATCCGCATTTTTATTGATAGATTTTTTAAATTATTAGTCAATACATTCATGCATGTTAGGTGTAGAATTATGAAACAATGTAAATGTGAACTTTATTGGTTTCATGTGATTTCAAGGCCCTTGCTTGTTTTTTTTCTTCTAAATTTGGTTTAATAAATTGTTCTTTTGCAAGATTCGAAAAACGAAGTAAGGGCGAGAGCTTTGGATCTTGAAATTTCTCAATATTTGACTTTTTTGTCAGCTAAACCGTCCGATTCTTCAATATTTTTAAAGATAAATTTCAATTTTTATGAAAATTATAGTCAGAAGAAGTATTCATGCCAAAAAATTAAAAAATTCCACCCCTCAAGCATTTTGGTCGAGTTGTTGGTTTTTTTTCTTTCGCTTCTCAACGTTTGCATATGATAATGCAAATAAATTAGTTTTTGTGTCTTTCAGAATTGTCGATGAGGAGGAATAAATCTGTGTTGGATGTGGGTTAGACACATTCCTTTAATTTGCATTAATTAAGATCTGAAAACAGTTTGGACATCCCCTTTTAAATCATTGCTTATGCAATGCAGTACTCACGGCTCAGGAGATCATTTCTTACATTTATGCAAGCTTATATTTATGATTACCTATCTACGTTGTCTTGAGATTGTGTGAACGTTATAGTAATTTTATTCGAAACATATTCGAGTAATCTGAGGGTGTGCCAGATAGTATGTATATACGCACATATTGTTACGGTTATTCTTCTTTTTTTTTCAACAATTTTGCCCCGTGAATAAATGGTTGGAATTATACTTTAATTAAAGGAACTGCATTTTTGTTTAGCAGTGTGCCACATTTCTCAAAGGCAAGAAGGGAAAATAGGCATTCATTTTTGTTGCTATTTCATGTATATAACTTCGCCATCGTCTCATTACGACTTGATAAGACGACATACATTGTAGCCGGATGGATAAATACATGAGAGTACGAATGTGGGAGCTCTCTCGAGCAAAATGTGTGTAGGCTGGGAAGGGAAGCACCACAAAATTGCTCCACCGCAGTAGTAGGAATTTGTGCCAGAGTCTCCTTTTTAAGACCAGTTTTTTTGCAGACTCAAATAATAATTGTCGTCCGTCCGTACCAGAAGAAGAAGAACAACAACAACAAAAAAAAACTTCAAGAGTATCAGTTGCATTGGAGATTAAAGGGCTGAATGAAAGTCATCATAATACCACATAATCATAATAACAATGGTACGGCCAAGAAATGACGTGCATACAACTCATTTCATCCTCATCACGATCCACTGTCACTATTTACTAACTACCATTTTTTACTCACATCCGCTCTTGCTTTGTTTTTCCTCCTGCTTAGTTCACGATCAACTTTGAAAGTTCTTTTTTTTTCATACATATTATTGGTTCGTCAAAATGATAAGTGTGCATTATACAAGGGTACGCATGATTGCTGTGTGTGGTGGTGGTGGTGAATGAAGATGACAAAACCTGAACGGTTTCTTCATGTGTGATGTGATGAGGCTGTTGAGAATAAAAAATATAGGTCTGTTACCCTGTCCTTCCATTTCCTTGTGAACAAAAATCACGAGTTTTGTACAAAATACTGCATGTGAGCAACAAGACCTGCTAAACTGGCTTTGTTCTGATTGTAAAAACTAAGAGTATTTTTTTTTTCAATTCTGCTCCGTTAAAATGTACACATACATATATATAGTAGCTTTATATATTTTTTTTGTCTAGTGCATCGCGCGTCGTTAAGTGCCAATGCAGTGCAGCAGTCTTCTTTTTTTCTTTCAAGTGAGATCACGAGCATTGTTAAAAGCTGCTGCAACCTGCATGCCACGCTACCTTTTATTCAAGTTCTCAATAAGTGACTGAAAAAATAATAATAAAGCAAGGTGCGTGCCAGAATTTCTTCTTTCTCTGTAAAAAACGGAGAAAAAAAGCAGTCCAATTCAAAACATGAGAAAAGAAGTAGCCTATTTAGCATGAAAATGGTGGCAGTAGCATTTCTGCTCAGTCTTTATAGTCGCCAATTTATAATGTTTATTATTGTTCACAAGTTTATTGCATTCCCCATGTGAAATTTTTCCTTGGATGGAAAGGGACACACGAGGAATGATGATGACTCGAGCGAAAGAAAGGGAGCACACAAGGAATCACAAGAAGAAAAAAATGCATCCATTATTATTCGAATAACAAACAGAAAATTCCTTGAATGCCAACAGTAGTGCTTATACTGCCTTGAAAAAAAAATCCTTTGAGTTTGGTTCAATTTTAGTATTCTTCTTATTATTTATTTATTTATTTATGTACTACCGTGGCAAAAGCTTGTCAATAACAATCAGTGTAATTCACATTTAATTTAGATCGCGGGTAAAGAAAGGCGGAAATGGGGGAGCTCCTCTCTCAATCACTCATACAAATGGAGTTAGTATAAAAATGTAGAAAACACGTTTAAAATGGAATATATATTTTTTGTAAAAGTGTGTCTCAACAGGAATTTGCCTGACTTTTCTACTACATTATTGAGGCAAAAGTAACCAAGAAGGCGAATGCTTATTACGTATATTTTTTTTCTCCCATCATCATCGTATTTTACGATTTTTTAATAAATGTGGAGAACCCTTTCTTACAAAAAAATATAACATTTATAAGCACATGTACGAAAAAGCGAAACAAAAAAAGTAAGTCTCGTAAATTGATTTAAGTGGAGTGGTATTTTACCAAAAGAAATGATTTTCAAATTTGAAAGTTTAAAAAAAAAACCTGTTGCATTGCGGATTATTTGGTCGTTTTTTTGCTTAACCTTTTTTAAGGATGCTTGGCTGCATTCAGCAAATCTTTTTTTTTTCAACGCATGTCACCATTTATCACTGAGATCTGCTTTGAATATTGCGTAAATAGGAATGCTGAGTCCTTGCCTGTCGCTTCACTTCCTCCTCCAAATTTACGAGCCACTACTGCTCAATTAGCACTGATCCATTTGGGAGGATGGCGACAGACGTTTTTTTTGCTATACTTACCGTTCCTAATGTTGTGGAAGGTTCGCTCATGAATCAGGAGTAATTTATTCACGTGGAAAGTTAAGCGAAAAAATGGAATAGTAAGAACTTAGATCGTTAAGACAATTATTCATAGGATTTTATATTGTTGTGTCAAGTCGGTTTCCGGTTACGTCCCCTGAAAATGAGGCTGTGACCTTTCTTCCACGCCAGATCGACCCTGTTTTTCTATATAAATTTTATTCTTTTTAATAATAATTGTGAGCACTTTAATTCCATTTTTAATCACGCTCACCTTTCCCATTTATCAGGAGATCATTTTTTGAACGACAATGAGACTACCCAAGAAATAGGCATGATTAACAGAATAACACACATCATCTCACTGTACAATCTCAGTTATTGCTGCTGCATTTCTAATTTTACTTTCGTACTTGTGAGGCGTTCAGAAAAAAAAGGATGTGCACAAATCAGTTTGCAGCAACCCTGAACAGTTGTAATAAAATATTGCCAAGTAGGTACTGACATGACACATGTTCGTATTGCTCTCGTCAAGATGAACTATATTATCTCGCATTGTTTCGTTTGATCTTGATCTCGCCATTTTAATGAATAGCAAGAGAAAAGTGGCTGCATTATGGGAGTGAGTTTGGTGTCATTTCCGACAAAATATGAGCTGACTTTATTACACCATGACTGAGATGTCTACCAACACTTATCTTACTTACCAGCCCTGTTTAGTTTTTACTTGATCCGAATGGATATAGAATGTCTTTACAGGAAGGACAATAAATGTGGATTATTGAGTATGTGGCTTTTGTTGTTCCTGGCGATATCCATCTTTAAAAGTGAACTTGTAGACACTATATCGCCTCCTACAAAAAACCTGATCTCTTTTAGTTTTTATTGCTCTCCTCAACCAGAACGAAAACAAAACCGATTGATGAGGCAGGAATGAAACGTGGCACGTAGTACTCAACTCGTTCCGCTGA
>JAHZNF010001896.1:0-10981 GCA_027744215.1 Troglopedetes dispersus
CCATTGCAAAATGTTGGGTATTTTGTAAAGCGTCGGTAACACTCCAATACACTCTACCTGTTTTGTGGTTACTGCGAAAAAAATCGTGGTTAGGTTGCAACCAAAATACTTGCATTATCGCCAAAGAAATCCTCATCATCAACAACAAGAAAAAAAATGCTTCCGAATATATGAAAACAAAGATATTAATTAGATAATCAACTTTCTGCTCTTTTTTTTCTTGTGTGAAAAAGATTGTTTAAATATTTAAATACAAAAAATTGTATAACTTAATTATGCGCACATGTAAATAAATAAATATATATTATAATCTCAAGTGACCCCGTCTTCTTTTTTTGCACACACTTGAGTATTTCGTTTAAGTGGTGAACTCGTGGACGATAGGAATCAACTGGTTGAAGTGGATTTTGGCAAATGCCATTGTCTCCTACTTTCCGCCTTACTATTCTTTCCGGGGAAAAATAACTACCAAGTATTCTCTTGAGTGGCTCCTTTCTCCAGAAGTGTTTTGCTAAGTATTCTCTATTTTATTAGACGCTGCTCCACCATCGTTTTTCACGGAGAGGTTACACACGTTCCAGTCTCCTGCAGGGTGGCTTCCATCCGCCTCATTTTCTGGACGTGGGTCGTCGTCGCCCGTTATTTTGTCAAACTGGAGGCGTTTACTTCGTTCTGTAAATTTTTGCTTCTTTACTTCTTCCAGCAAAAATCACGAGGAGGTGCTCCACTCAAAAAAATAATAATTATCGAGAGAGCGGGCAAAAACATAAAAGCTCTTAGCTGGAATCCCTTATTATTCGAATGCGAAATGTGGTTGTGGGTGGTCTCCACATGGAAAGCGTTAAGCTTCACTTTTATTTTACAGGAAAAAAATTTTGTGGGTGTGTTTAAGCAACGCTTTCTACGGAGGCGTTGTTGAATTTTTCATGGTATAGTTTCCTCCATGTTGACGATAAGGATAATTGGCTATAATTGGTGATTCTTTTTTTCTTCCACGTGCTGGTGCTCCAACAAAACAAGGGTTACTTGAATGAGTTGCCTTGAACTCGTGTAAAGTGTCTTCCAGCCAGACTCCCTTCCATGTTATCTTTCCTCCGTTGTTATTGTTTCGCCTTCTGCGCTCTTTAATTGGAAGTGGTGCCCACTTGGCCCATGTGGACCGATGAGACTTTTGTGGAGTGGTGCTAGCTTATTCCTGGACACGTTGTTTTTCTATTCCTTTCGGATTAAAATCGTTCGGGAGCCGCTGGTAATGGCTATCGGGTAACGGAATTATAACAAATGATAAACAAGAAACTCCTTTTCGGCGCACTTGCACAAAACCTTTTGAAGATGAATTTTAAGAAGCTTAGTTTTGATACACTTTTTGTTTGCGAATATTGTACTGTTTTTTTTGGGGGGGATGATAACTTTCCAGATTTTGTTTCAGGAATTTTATATCATTGTTGGAGTAGAATTGTTCCACGAGGAAGCCAACAAAAAAACCGGTGCGTAGGTTGGTTGCTCATTTAAAGCTTCTTTGGAACAAGAATTGCTTCCCAGAACATCTCCCGTTCTCCGGATAACAAGTCAGTCGCAGTTCACTCCGGGCTTCTGTGAAACAATAATAAAGATACAATGACAAATGTGAGGAATTTTGTCTTCACACAAACACACACTCTATAATGATGTACACCCGAGAAAATTTATCAACACTTGTGAGCCAACGAAATCACACGCGAAAAAAAATGTGTGACAAGGAAATCACAGTTATGTAGCAGAGTGAACACATTGTCGTGCATGTCTATTTTTAGGTGAAAATTTGTGTACAGTTACTTTCTTCACAAAGATGCATGATCCACTTTTTTTGCCACGCTACCGTCTATTTCCATTCTTATCTGGGATAAATTATTAATAGTGAGGTGCTCTTATTTTATTATTACTACTACCGTGATTTTACACGTCCCCTTTTTTCTCTCTCTGTCAATTTTACCTGCACAGGTAAAAGCAGCCCGTTATTAGCAAAAACATAATAAGGTTAATGTACGTGAAGACTGTATACCTTTTGCTTGAAACATAAATTTGTCAAGGAGGAAAGGGAAGGCACCATCAGCCACCGAGACAAGACATGACCATGCTAATAATAATCTTGCACCAAAAAAAAGCACAAAAACTGTGTGCAACTTGACAATCCTCTTTTTTTCCTCTTCACAGGTAAAATAACTCTGAGTATAACTACCTCCTTACAAAATCCCGTAGCGCTTCACTACCCAAACTTTTTTTGTCGATTTTGAAAGGCAACAACTGCTTCCTTTCATTGTTACACCTGTGCACAACAATGTAAAGTGTATTAATTGTGATCTGCTACACATAAACATACACACACTCACTCATGTAATTTTTTAAAAGTTTTTTTTAAATAAGAAGAAAAAATTCTCCACCAAAATTTGTACTACTACTGCTGCTGTGTATGTTTAAGAAGTAGTGAGCATATATTATGGATATTGTAGAGATTTGGGTATATTATGTGTCCATTACTTAAAATGAACCGTTACATGAGCACCATATTGCACACACACTGCTGCTGCTGGCATGTGAGACAATATTCTAAATTAAAAAATTCACATGTATGTACCTCCACAAATTCTGTTTTTAATGTGATCAAGATTGTAAACATGGTACCCTTTTTTTTAAAAAAAAATATCTATTTGAAGGATAGGAGTATTTTTTTTAAATGTTTGCCATGTGTAATGTCATTTTTTTAAAGATGACGCAAGAAAAATATTAGCAAACGGTGACGTGCATTCAGTCATGCAATACTTATGATAAGAGGTGTTTCTAAAAAAATATAAAACAAAAACTAGTAACGTGACGTGTGTCATGACAGAAGGGAAAATTTGGAATTATTGTTTTACTCTTCATAGAAGATAATGTAATATTTTTTTGCAGGTTTATTTTCTGCTTGATTGCAGCAAATACGAGAGGGATTTTGAGTGGCCCCTTCTTCACTTTTTTTCAGTAACTCATCTCACCTCACATTACACTCGTTACACAATAATGGTCACACTTGACTTGCGTCATTTATTTGTCATGTTTGAACATGGTACAAACTCACTCTCTATCTCGCTCTCTCGCACGCGCAATTGAACAAAAAAAACAATGGTGAGTGGGAAATAATTGGGCGACCATAAAATACCAATCGAACTCAAGAAAACCCTTTTTAGTTCACCAAAAACACTTTGTCCTACACATAAAAATTTGCTAGAAAGAACCAAATAAAAGAATATCTTTGGGAAGTCAAGAAGATATTTAAAATTGAATAATATTATTTTTCAATTTTTGAAACTTTCTTAAAACAAAAGAGGAACTTTTTTTGTGATAAATGTGGATTATTGATGATGGCCACACAACATGTCTGTCAAAACCCAGATTTTAACATTTTTTTTGGAGTGGCAGCAGGTGTCTCGTAACCACACAAAACTTACATTTGTTATTTTACTAAATGATTCGCACACGACAAGAACATGATACAAAGTAGGAGTGAGTTTTCATTTCGAAGAGTTTTAACTTTTTTAAAAAAATAGAAGTTGAAATTTCACGCACACCACGTCACATTTTTTATCACCTCACTTTTCATTTTCTTTTACATGCACAGCAGAGCTCTTACTTAATTTGAAATATTTAAGCCTGAGCATTGTTCTCTCTTTTTTGTTGTCATTAATACGCACACAATTGTACCTCTTCAACTTGTATGATTACGATAATCACCACGAAATTTATTGGTGCATGTGCTTCTCATCTCGACGATGAATAATGACTTTTTTCAGGGCCAAGAAAAAACATACGCACACAATTGTACTTCTTCAACTTGTATGATTACGATAATCACCACGAAATTTATTGGTGCATGTGCTTCTCATCTCGACGATGAATAATGACTTTTTTCAGGGCCAAGAAAAAACCTTATAGTTTTATTCAACCCAAATTCAAACATGATTATGTACTACATGTTGGTCAAATATCTATGTTGAAGATGATTGCGTGTAAAACTAACGTTAACTGTTCTGATGCACTCACGAATTTATTATTACTACATTACTGGCACTACATTACTCGAGAGAGAGAATCATGTGGACATTTTTTCTCATCCAAAAATTACCTCTGACTGAATTAATTTATTTGGAAAAATTTAATCCTCTTTGCTTGTCCATCTGAACAATGATGATGATGATGATATTGAAAACCTTGTCCTACGCCTTTTTCTTTCAAAACAAAAATTCTAGGTTGGGTAAACTATGTTCCCTGTGCTAATCATATATTGATAATAACTCAAACAATTATTAGAATTTATTAATGCTATGTACCTGTCCCCATAAATGCTGTAATTTTGTGATTGGATAGGAGAAAAATATGAGCAGTTTTACTCTAGCTTCCTTCTTCTCTTCATAATATCATCATTATTATTATTACGATTAGAAACCGCCAACCAATGTGCACATTTGGCATGCTAATAATTTTTTTTGCAAACCTTTAATGCATTTCTGTGTAATTCACAAGAGCAACATTAATTCTCATTACTCCATAAATTTTTTTTGTGTAACTAGAGTTCGGGTATATAGTGATGACTTGAGTAACACAATAAAACATTTTTTTTTGGTTTGTGTGTGCTAAACTTCGCCTACATAAACTCTCCTGAATTACATTTTTTTTCCTGCAAAACTCACTAAACACACGTACACGTCTATCTGGCCGCAATGATGATGATATGTTAATTGTGACGCGGAGTACGACAGTGATGATGACGATAATGTATGTTAAGAATCAACAATAACGCAATAATGTTCTACTAGAAAAAAAAATCCTATTATGAAATCCGCTCACCTCCTTTAAAATAAATAAAAATTGGCTGAAAGGAAACACATTGAGCTTGTGCCATTACACCTCTCATCGTTATTATTATTACTAAACACACATCCACACACACACTCACAAGTTAACTAGAAAATAAAGAATTGAGACTGCTGCAGAAGTACAACTATGCTGTCTCATAAGAAAATAGGAAGGCCTCTTTTCTTCAATCAAATTTAGTAGTTTTATATTTTTTTGTGAGTGAGTACTGTTACATGATAAGCACCAGCAGACCTGTACACGCAGTAAGTACACCAAAAACCTCACCAATTATATATTTTCAAAGTAGACAAAACTATGAGAAACACTCAAGTACGCAGAGAGATGAACACAGGCACGCACACCAGCAGTCAAGTAAAACAGCAAACAATGCTACAATATTTAATAGTTCAGTGTTCCCTCAGATCAGCATCTTAGTTATATAATAATTCCTTGTGATAAGTACACACAAAATATATTATGGTGCTTTGCGCACAATTCAGGAAATGGCGAGACTACCCTTGTGTGAATCTTATATTTTTTTGCTTTGTTCTTTCAAATTTAAATGAGCCATATTACATTAATTATTAATGGTAGATTGTTTACAAAAAAAAAAATATTTGTAGGAAGGAATTTGTATACGCTACCGATTTCTTCAATTAAAAAAGTTCGGCTCTTCGTTCCTACGTATATTTAGCTCATATTAATAAGAGTTACCACAATTTTTGCTTATCTGCATGTAACGTATAGACGCACCGTCTTTCCTTCTGATAACTACTGTATTATACTATAATATACGTATTTTAACTTTGGATAAGAAAGCATTGTTCTTACGTGTAAGATTAAATTTATATATATATTTTTTGCCCGATGTTCAACTATCCGTCTTGCTTGCCAGGTGCCTCTGGCCCTTTTATTTTCGCAAGGCGAGAACCGCACACGTATGCACACAACTTTTTTTTTTCTTCACAAAATTGTTTCTCTTAATCTGGGCAAGAATTCGTACATAAAGTTTTGAACGAGTGTACAAGTAGTTGTAGTAGTAGTAGTAGTAGTAATAGTATCCATTTGTGAGGAATACGGAGAGAAATGAAATATTTATTTAAATAAAAAAAAATCTGCGGAAAAAATATATTTATATAGTCAGTTGCTTCAGTTGACTTATCGCCGTCAGCTCCGAACTTTCACATTTGTTTCTTTTTTTTCTCTCTTCTATTCAACCCAGATGAATAGACTAATATGCACATCACTCACATATATTATTTGGAAGTCCTCCTCTTCATATATGAAGATGCTAATGTATATACAAAGTAGGAACTAATAATTTTTTTTCTATTGTTGTTGTTATTTTTGCACCATGGCCAGATGAAAATAAAGGAGAATTTGAGCGAGAACACAGAAGGGTGCTTTATTCTCGTTGCAAAAGGAGTGAGGGAGCATATGTCTTCTGTGAAGACTTTGTATATGTGTGTGATGTGGGATGTGAAAGGATGATGATCATGATGATGATGATCATCATCATCCTCATCGGCGAAATATCTTCATCCTCTTTTTTTTCATCCTTTTCGTCTTATTTCCCCAGCAAAAAAAATATTTTTTTTATTTATAGAAACAATATATATCAGTCACATGTGCATAGCATAATATAGACATATGTAATATGTATGTATTTTACATGTGTGCGAGTTGGATTGGGTGATTATCATTTTATTTTATTAATATATCATTCTCTCCTCTGTGATTCTATTTTTTTATGCCACGTCTCCAAGTACACTTTGTTCCCTCTCTCTCTACTATGTACTCATCCTTGTTGGAGTTCGTACTTTACTCAAGTCATGCTAGTCACAGCCAGTCACTCGCTCAACAAACACAAACCTTTTTGGATAGATAAAACCAAGATAAAAAAGGAATAGTCACGCATACATGCATCAAAGTTGGACAGAGACACACACAATGTAACTCCCATGTCGGAGTACTTCATGTGTCTTTTATTCTCAAGCAAAATGGAAAAAAAAATATATATATAGAAGAATCCTTTTGCACACACATTACTCCTTCCCTTCTCTCCACCTTATAATGGAAAATGGATTTTGCCAAAGTAAATGTGTGCAAAGTAAATTCATCATTAATTTAGCTGATTCCTATAAAACAATTTTGCAGGAGAACCATCTCATGTTCATGATCACTTATCTAGTATGTAGGAAGACCTCTTTGCATGTTACTTACTAACTATGTGTACCACCACGAGACAAAAAAAACTTCTGGTTACGTGTAACACAGAAGAGACTTCTTTTTTGTAACAATAATAATTGTATAAATGAATGTGTGCAAGTAATGCTGTACAGTTTATGTATGCACATTATTACCACTCAGATTCCTTCACTTCACGTACCATTTTAGTGAGAGAAAAAAATGTATACATACCTACATGTGTCCATAAGAGAATTTGCTTGCATGTGTGTGTGTACATGTGGTTCACCATTTTTTTTTGTTTCTCCTATGCAAAAACTTCATGTGATGTGAATTGCTAGAGAAGCAAGAAATAATGTTCGAGGTTGAGCTATCCCCACAAAACTTTATACTTGCATGCATACATCTATATCTTCTCTAGTATCTATCTGGTCTGTTAGTATGTCATGTCATAAGAGGAAAATGAGAAACGTGGCCTTCTCAAGTGGATAGATAGGTGGGACTAAAAAAAAGTGAAACAAAAATTGGAGTTGGACTAACATTTCTCTATTTCCCTCTTTCCCTTCCAAACCTGGTTTCACTCACGCACACTTCTTTTTTTTCTCTCTTCCGTTTTCTCCTTGTCTATTTTAACTCATCATTTCACATCATTATAATATTACATATTATTATAAGGTAATAGTATGGAACACCTTCCACTTTTCTAAAGAAATATCACTTCAACATTTTTTTTCTCTTGGGCGCATTTTCCACGCTTTAGGGACAAAGCAAGAGGAAAGCTGAGAGATGTGTGTATGTATCTGTGTTTGCCTTGCCCTTCCATGTCTTTGTTGCTTCTTTCTGTCAAGTTTGCGAAAAAAAATATTACATACAAGGATTGTATCCTTGAGGACTTGGGGCACTGTAAGACAATTATAATTCTAGAATCCGAATAAATTTTTTGTGTGTCTTTTCATTGTTTTCCAGGTATGGAAAGTGTAGCGCAATAGGGCACATAAAGGTTCTCATGCTGATACTGCTTTTGAGTTGATTTCGGGGAAAATTTATTTGCGTATCAAATTCTAGAATGGAATTCATACAAAAGCATGTTTGCATCATATATCAATACATAAAGATACATTCGTAGTTTTGAAGTCGATTGTACAAAAAAAAGTAAAGGATTCTAGAAAAAAAATGCAAATCCCTTTGCATCCAGTTTTCTAATGAAAATGGCAGTAAATTCAGTGGTGGTCGGTTGACGTGCACCTCAGGGTTTACTTTGTTTATCTGCAGTGGGCACACAAAAACTCACACAGAGAGTGTTTTTAGGCTCCACAACACTATATTTTTTTTGTTTGTTGCTGTTTTCGGATCTACACCTTCGGATATTTGCGTTCCCATTGTGCTCATATATTGATCCGTTTGAAATGTCTCTTGCAAAAAAAAATATGCGTAGGATTCTCCCTTCTGATATCTTCCAAACAACCGTTTCTGTCAGTTTGGTGTTTCATTAACGGCCGAGTATACATATGATAGGGAGGGGTTTTGGCTGGCTGGAAATGGATGGGAATGTTTTAAGGAGATAGTGCTAACAAAATGATGAGAGAGTGAAGTGATGGAACTACTATAGAATGCAGTGTGGAAAGTTACAGTTTTCTTTTTTCCACACATTGTCAGCAACAACATCATAGTTATGTCATCTTCGTCCTTGCCATGATAATGCATACTTGCACACAAGCAAAAAAAAAATATAATAGACTGAAATCATAGAAGTGAAAAAGGGAGGGTAATTTGTTCCATTATTTTAATAATATACGAGATAATAGAAAATTTTGTCAACGCAATGTGGCCCCTATCATATTTACATTGTACTTAGAGAACTCAAAAAAAGAGACCTGTATTAAGTGCAAAATATTGACAGAATCATTATCTGGAAAATGGACGATCAAAACATGTTATCTGCTGTGGTAAACCAACAAACGCTTTCAATATAAAAAAAAACGAATTTTTTTTTGCGCGGAGAAATTAGAATAAAAAAAACTGGAGCACACATTTTGAGAACCAATCGAAATCCTTTTTGCAAGCTACCCAGCGGATATATATTTTTACTAAAGAGTTGTAATGTGTGGCCCGGATTAAATTCATCAAAGGTTTTAAAGAGCAATCAAAATAAAATCAAATAAATATATTCGATTGAAAATCTCCCTTTGTGTCCATAATAACAGGGAATTATGAAAGGGTTTCCCTTTCTGCCTATCTGATTCGAAGTAATGCACCGTTTCATGTTGCAGGACAACTCCGGGAGGAAAGCAAGTATGAAATTTTTCTTTTTCATCCCAGCAAAAAAAAGGAAAAGAAGCTTCTTGTGTGTGTGTGTGTTGACAGTTTGTTTGCTCGCTTGAAGTGGCGAGTAAGCAAAGCAAAAAAAAGAGATTTTTTTTCGTTTATAAAGATGATGCAAACAGAGTGATGCTCTGCTCCACCAGTGCTCATGCACCAGCAGAAAAAAATGGGAATTGAACCACTGGCAAATCAATTTACTCTATAACGACATCAATACCCTTTTATGTTCCCTTGTTTTTTTTTGTTTGCACTACTCACTCAAAAAAAATGCGGAGCAAACAAGTATGTCACATTATGTTTAACAAAATTTCGCAAAAAAAGGCAAAACATTGAAGCAGGGCTTTTCTCTCTCCCTTTTTTCCCCAATGTGCAATCTGTACCACCTTTGCAGTTTTTTTTTTTCAGGGAAAAAGAGGAAATGACGAGATAAAAGGAAATTTTTGTCGTCAAATGTGACACAACATTATTGACAGAATAAGTACTACAACAAACACGGTTGCTACCGAGAGCATAATAAAGCCTTGGCGAAAAAAATGGGGCGGCTTCACTTTTTAGCTCCAGTGAATACATTTTCCTACGTGGAAATTTGGATTGCTTATGCGTTTTAGCTTTGTGCGACTTTTCAGTCTGTAAAAAATGGGAATTTGGGTTTTCCTGGAAGCCTCGGATTTTTTCTTGGAATGTGGCGAAAAAAAAATTAGAACACAGGCATGAAATGAAAGGAGCATAATATATATAGATAGATATATGATGATCTATCAAATAGAATAGAGACTAGTATTGTTTCATCTAGCTTGACGTCACATTAAAAGCCTCCACGACCTCATTTATGATGATTACGAATTCGCTGAGATGGGATATCGGGGTACGTGCATATAACAACTGTGCAACAAATACCTACACAGCTCAATTTGACCGCGTAGGTAATTATGATGGAAATGTCTTATTGACAATGATGCTATTATAATATTATGTCTACTGATGTCCAACTGTCTCCACCTTCCGAGAAATTCTCTTGAAAACGAAAAAATTCTTTTGAAAAAAAGCAAAAGAAACGAGAAAAAATAAATTCGTCCTGGAAAGTTTCCTGCTCACCAGCGTTTCCCAGAAATCCAGGTGAGCTTGCTTTGGATAATCCATCAGCATTTTTCCTTTGTGAAGAGATAACAACAATTGTAATTACCTTTTCTCAAAGGCATATCTAAAATTTATGTCAAGACGTAATCTTGTCTACTCTCTTGTGATGGGTCACTGGGAATGGAGAAGTGGAGAAAAGTGTGCGTGTATTTACTTGTGTGTGTGTGTGTGTGACTGTAACTTAATGTGGAGGCGCGATGAATGGAGATGCGGATTTGGAAATGGGTATTTTTAGTTCCTGTAAATACGTACGAATCAACCTTCGACATTAATTAAAATCATTTTTTTGCAACGAGTCAAGATGAGAAAATACGCACGAGTTTTTGCGAAATTGTCAACACTTTTTCTAACAAAAAAAGATATTTATTCTGGAATTTAATTTTGAGGAGGCTCCTTCGACAAAAAAAAAGTTTTCCTCCTTTTTATCCCCTTTGTTGGTATTATTATTAGCACATTTGTACCGATG
>JAHZNF010001897.1:3166-26321 GCA_027744215.1 Troglopedetes dispersus
TGCAGAAAAAATATATTGCGAAGATTAAATGTTAGAGAAAAATGTGTCCATTAGTGATGTTATCGCGGATGAATTTTGTGGTTGGAAAAAGGAATGATGTGTTTGTGCTGCAGTACTTATCGAATAAGTATTACAGGATTGAATATATAAGACAAGGAGAAGACGGACACATTTGCGAAATTAATTTTACATGAATTTTCCCTCCATTACTGATATGATAAGAAGGGATAGATAAGTTTTTGTAATGGTTGCTTTGTTCGGTAGAGCTTTGAAGTTTTTTTTACTTGAGACATTTAATGCCCGTTAAGACGGGGTAAGTAAGATAAGTAACAATTTTTATTACTTTATTTTCTCAGAATAGCCCATGTCGCATTTTTTAAAAACATCTTTCATTTTTCTCCCCAAAAATAAATTCAGCTTTCTGTCTTGACATCCACGCCATTCACTCATTTTGCAAGAGGAATCTTAGTAAGATACTTCACAGATTCTTTCGGAAGTATTGTTGAGTTATCATTGATGTATTCGTTAAAAGGTAAAAGCATACTGAAACATTAGGAAAATGTGGGCACATTATTATTATTACAAAAGAAAACAGAACATACCAAATTTGGTCTTGTTTCACTGATAATCCCAATCCCACCGGAATATTGAAGCACCGTTTATCCTTAACCAGTCCCGTTTAGAAATGCCTCCACCTTGTTAAGTATGTAGTAAGCCCAGCTGGGTTATCTGCACAAGACAAAAAAAATTACATTAAACATTTATTTTTTTTATTCCTTCACATTTAATTGACTCAATTTATGGTGATATAAGGAGACAATGGTCGTCATCAGGAGGCATTTACATTTGGCGTAAATGTCAAAATATTATTATTTCTTGCTGACTACACCTTCATACCATCCATATATTATTATTACAACATACTTTATGAGCGCAAAAATTATTGCCGTGGCTTCTCCCCTTCTCGTCCAAAATGGAACTTGCTGCGCAACATCTCTCTCGACATTTTCATTCTCACAAGACAATCTTTGGGTCGGGAGGAACACGCAATAATTTTGAAATGGACACATTTCATACCAACGTTCGCAAACCATTATTATTATTACTATTACAGCGAAAATTATGTTTTTGATGCTGACAAGGAATTAAAAAAGGTATGAAGAAAACCACGGAATAATTTGATAATAGATTTTATGTGTCTTGACAGCCGAAATTTTTTTTTCAGGCGCAGCCCATGTGTGTCTACCATACTCTTCTTCTTCTTCTGATGTGCGCATTATTTTATACGAAAGAAAAAAAAACACACATTAAGAAAAGCAGTTTTCTGGTGAGCAAAGAACCGCTTTGCTCACCGATTTTCCCAATTTGGAAAAGGTTAGAGAATGAGAAGGAAAAAATGGCTCCGCAGGAGAAGCTGCACACTTGTCCTCACCATTTTTATATAGTCACCTTGTCACTTATCTATCTAGTAAAAAAAGTCATTGAGAGAGAGCTTTAGTAGAATATAAAAGAAAAAAAGCGTGTGCCCCGCTAATGGCTATTGTGTTGGGTAATTAAAAATGATAATGTCAAAAGTGCGACGATCAAGGAAGAAAAGAGGAACCGTAATCATAATGACTTTAACACCGAAGGTAACAAAAAAAAATTGAGCCAAAGAATGATAAGCAAGTGAAAAGCCAAAAAAAAAATTGACGAGAGTTAGTTGAGAAGTAAGTGAGTATCATACCAGTTTCTATCCTGAAGGGCAAGTTAAACAGGAGACAAGTGAGAAACGCATGTAAGCCCATTAGCCATTGTGTCATCATTCATCATCGAAACGAAATACGTCCTTATCCATTATATAAAAAAAGATGCCTCAATAATAATACTATATAATGCGCTGAGCGGAACCGTTACTTTATTTTACCTTTGCGGCTACCTTTCCTCCTCTTCTCTATTGAGAAAAAAATGGTTTTTATTATGCAGCCTGATGAATCGAAGGCAATAATGTGCTTTGTCAACAGCAGCAGGAGCTTAAGAGTGTGCGTGAGAGTGATGCTCCTTCACACAATCAAAAAAAATTTACACACACACACCGTTTTATTGAAGGAGAGAGAGAGAAGAGGATGCATACATTGCAACAATAAATGATTATTGAACATTAGCAATAGAGGCGCACTCACACTCTTCGAAAACAAATCACACAATTGCTGTATGAAGCCACACCAAGCTTTTTTTGCATCATCATCGCCGTCGTCCTCTTATCATGATGGTGACTCTGAGGTTCTTTTTCCTGCTCCATCCTTAATTCCAATTTCTCGTCGATAAAAAAAGTGTGTGTGCGTATGCGTTTGAATGTAACTATGTAGGTTGGTCTCTCAGTCAACTATTTATCTTCCAAATCGACCGACTGCGCATTGTGCCCAATATTTTCTGGTTGTTTCAATGACTTTGACTTTGACTATGACTTGTCTTTTACTTAAGCTTAGTCCATTCTCGCAACACAATTTACACCCGGCGTGCATATTATCTTCAAAACAATTTTTTTTTTGGCTTTTCACTTGACATCATCGCCGTCGTCCTCTTATCATGATGGTGACTCTGAGGTTCTTTTTCCTGCTCCATCCTTAATTCCAATTTCTCGTAGATAAAAAAAAGTGTGCGTATGTGTGTGTTTGAATGTAACTATGTAGGTTGGTCTCTCAGTCAACTATTTATCTTCCAAATCGACCGACTGCGCATTGTGCCCAATATTTTATGGTTGTTTCAATGACTTTGACTTTGACTTGTCTTTTACTTAATATATAAGCTTAGTTCATTCTCGCAACACAATTTACACCCGGCGTGCATATTATCTTCAAAACAAATTTTTTTTTCTCAATATGCACACTCTCAATAAAAATGCATCCATCAATAAAGAAACAACACCCTAGCATGACTCTGCCAGAAAATTGTAGTCAGTGATCAATCAGTATTTATTGTCTCAAGCTCACGGCTATGCAGGCCACAACAAAAAAGAAACCGAGGGAGATCAAAGTTTATAGTTCAGTGATGTTCTATGCACCGGCTTGCTGACCACAAAAGTATATATAAAAGATTATCTTCTAAGTTGAGAAGAACGTTTTTACCTACCTAATCTTTCATGCAAATGAATCTTTTTTTTCTCCCTTCCATTCATTTTAATTTTTGAGTGAAGTTTATAGGAGTGACCCCTCCCTTCCTAATAAAAGATGACCGAGAAACATAATATCTGGGGTTGTAGTTAAGTGGGTAAAAGAATTAAATAAAGAAACAACACCCTAGCATGACTCTGCCAGAAAATTGTAGTCAGTGATCAATCAGTATTTATTGTCTCAAGCTCACGGCTATGCAGGCCACAACAAAAAAGAAACCGGGGGAGATCAAAGTTTATAGTTCAGTGATGATGTTCTATGCACCGGCTTGCTGACCACAAAAGTATGTATAAAAGATTATCTTCTAAGTTGAGAAGAACGTTTTTACCTACCTAATCTTTCATGCAAATGAATCTCTTTTTTTCGCCCTTCCATTCATTTTAATTTTTGAGTGAAGTTTATAGGAGTGACCCCTCCCTTCCTAATAAAAGATGACCGAGAAACATAATATCTGGGGTTGTAGTTAAGTGGGTAAAAGAATTCAGCTGTCCTTATCCATTATGATTTCATTTTATTATTGCATTACTTGAAATAAAAAATATTTCTTTCATACAAGTCAGCATTACGTGATCTTACGAAAAGAAATGGAGCTTATTTTTCAAACAGTTCTTTTTACCACATTCACTTTTAGTTGAATTGTTACACTTCTTGTATGTAACAAGCATCGTCAGAACGGAGGACCGGCAAAAAAGACCTCCAATAAAATGAGAATTATGGTGCCATATTGAGCTTATTGATGTGCCCAACAATTTATTGCATTCCAAGCTCAAAAATTATGATTATGTTCATTCACACAAACAAATAGGATGCAAGGCCAAGTCTTTCTCCTTCACATTTTTTGTGTGTGCATATATGTATAATTTCTGGTGATTGTTATGACTTGCTCAGGATTCCGAAAAGATAATTCAAATTAACTGCTTCTTCCAACCTGTACCCAAGAAGAAGAAAAAAAACATGCTGCCATATTATGGTCATTCTCACTCTAGTCTTATATTTATTACCCTAACCTTGGCTCAAACTCTATAATTTTCGTGCAATATATCCTTTTCGAAAAGTGGACAGAAAACGAGGAAAATCGCTTTCGGGCTGTACACTACAGGAAAAAATATAAGATAATCGACAGAAAATGCATTTTTACAGTAACGAGCTACCTACCTTCAGAAAGAAAAAAAAAATTGGTTAAACCGGGAGTGTGTACACGTTTTTTGTGGTTTTTGGTGTAATAATAATGGTGCATGATAAGTAATAAGACAAGTTTAGGTATTATACATGCTTTTAAAAAAGGAGCATGACTCATATATATTAAAAAATTGCTTGCTTGAGATGCTGGTTTTGGTGCAGTGGATTCGCAACTTTTTTTTGGTGATGACTGATGATGATAATCGTAAGTGTGGAATGGCTTGTTGGGATGGAGGATATTATTTTCTGCCTTGTGTTCAAAAAAATCTATATACTTATCTGCCTACATTCTTATAGTGCCAGAAGACATAAAAAAATATTCTCTTTTCGCTACTGATAAGTAAAAATGTGTGCAAAAATGGGGAAGAACACACACACATGCATGCATGATCATGGACTTAACCATGAGGACTGAGCGAGACAGGTAAGCACAAGCAAGGTGAATGGAAAATAAAAAGATTGGTGAATGTTTGCTAGTTAACCGTGCATCATGTCAAACATGATGGTAATATATGATATGTGTTGGTCATTTTGCTATATATTTTTTGAGTATAATACTCATCTGTTCAATATTGAAATGAGGTTTCTATGATGAAATCGGAATGATAAGGCTTGAACAATAGAGGTTATATGTTGTCGTGTGTGTGTGTACACAACCAAGACAAGGTGTGGGTCCATTATGTAACGGAATCTCTTTTGGTGCACCACCAACCATTCCCTTATTTTTATCTTCAAAAATAAAAAAGTATACCTACCTCTAAACTTGAAAAACTGTACTCTTGTAATTGCAGTTAATCATCGAGACTTTTATGAAATTGGTTGGGTGTGGGTAAGGCAAGCAAGAGGAGAGAAGAAATAAATTGCATTAAAATAATTTTTTATTGTTGTCCAAACACATCCGACATGACTTCAAACCTAACTCTAAAAGTCATCTCCAGCTATAATGACGAAACTACTGAACGGCGTGGTAAAGTGACTTTTGGTTTTATGAAATGTTAAGGCAAAATTTAGTCAAACTAGAGATCCGCATTTCCGAACTATTGATAAGCGTAGATTTCGTTTCATGGTATCGTCAAAAAATTGGTTAACAAATGCTAATGGAAGTTTCTAAAAATTTTGGCTAATTTTATCTCCATTTTTCCAGTAACGCGTAAACTACAAAAATACCCAAGATAAGCACAGGCCAGCATATATTATTTTAGAGAAAGACGATTACCTTCATTCGAAAAAAGCTAGATTACATTTTATGCACAGCGGCAACTGGTAATCGTGTGTAACTCAAGATTTTAAAAAGGTTCTTCTCGTTTTGGTGCCACTTTTTTTCCTTACAGGTTTACAATTGAAGAAGAATAGTGGTGAATGTGAATTGCCTCTTATTCTTACACCTTTTATTTGTCCGCTACTTTTATAAAGCAATATAAAAAATGCATGAGGATTGACCAGAGAAGAGTATTACATTTTTTGCGCTGGCTTGGTAATGAAATGCTGTATTATGCAAATCAGCTACCGTGCTCCCTCTTGTGTGCGGACAAAAGGTAGACAAATCTTGGTTGAGTCATGTCGCTTCTTTATTGTTATACGACGTATTATTATTGCTTTTCTACTAGTTTATGTTTATTATTGCATTGTTCCCTCAACTTAGACACTCGCACCACGACGGTGCATGCAAAATGAGAAAGATAATATAATTTTTTTATACTTCTGTGTATCTAATCTCGTATTCTTTTCTGGTCACATTATATCCTTATATATTTTCTTTTAAGGATAATATTTATTGTTACAACCTGAAATTAATAAAAGAAACAAAAAAACATAAGAAATGGTGACTGCAATTTTTATGTGTGAAACATAACCAGTAACAAGTTATCTGAATGCATGAAGATATTATTGCACTCAAGATGGGAGAAATAAATGGGAAAGGTGCTAACAAAAATTGTAAATTAGTCAAAGAGAACCCCCTGAAAAGCCTTAACTTTCCCACAAAAAATTATCACAACTCAGAAGAGGCTACAAAAGTTGTACAAAAAATGTTTTTGAAAGCGAGCTGGAAAGCCAGAAAGAAAAACTTTTTTTACATGATTATCACAGATTATAATATTAATAAGGCTTGTGCAAATAATCTTTTTTTTATATTTTGCACACTGACAAAAAATATATGATGGCAAGAATGAAGGGCATTGAACTTTTGCGACACCAAAATATGAGTATCGGTTGTGCAGATGCAAAACAAAAATTTATTATCTGATATAAATAAATGTCAGAGCAGCACAGGTTTGAAAAATAGGTATGGTCAAGCTGAATGAATTGACTTTTTGGTGCGGCTCACTTTCTGCAACGAAAATGATTTTTATGGACATATTTTTTCGCATCTTAATATGTTTATCAACTATGCTGATATCTCCGGCAGACTTGCGCAACTATTTTGTCTGTGATGTAGGTCTCAGACGCCGCTGCTGGTATTTTATATTCAATTGTGTAGTTAAAACAGATGCAGATAAAATTTCTGGCTGTGTCAGTGGTTCACAACAAAAGGGAATTAAGAAGTTTCAAATTGATTTTGCACACACCAGAGAAGGTAAAAGGAGACCGAAGAATGTTTTGAAGAAGAAGAAAGGAACCCGTACATTTAGATTTTTCCCTTTCAAGACAAGTGTTAAAAAATGCAGCAACAAAGGACGCCTGCAACCTCAATACATAAAAATAGCTTATCATTTTCTGACTTAAAACACGGCGGCTTCAATTCAAAACAGTTATCACGAAAAAGCAGCTGACCATAACTGTAACGGCGTCAAACAAAAATTTCGCATGGTTTGCTCTATCATTTTGAAGATTCGAGGAATATACGCTGGTCAGAAATAAAAGTGATGCAAAACATGGTTTTTGCAGGACCAGTCTCCACTATAAAGCATCTTTATCTGACGTGTTTATTGGGAAACGGTAGGAGTACTTTTTGTCGGAAGATAATGGATGCGTCCCACATGAATACATAAAGCATAAAAAAATTACCACTGCACGAAAAAAAGCCTCCCAAATGCATTTTACCAAACTCCTGATCAAAATTCGTAATGGTAGTGAAAAATATGTGTGCAAAAATATAATGCCAAAGTTACCACTATTCTCATTCCGTATTTAGTGGACATATCGAGAGGGAATTCTCAATTCAGACGTGATGAACAACTGTACCAGTGCATCTGACACCTTCACCAACTTCTGTGTGTGATGAACACAGTGGTCAAGTCGGCACTCTTTTTTCACAAAGAGAAAAAACACATTTAACCAGTGGTGCTAGCCCGGCTACCTACTTTTCTTTTACTGAAGGATATTTATGGGTACATTTTGGCAAACCACTTAAATTGAAAATTTTTGTTGGTCTCATCTCGCAATTTTCTTTAGATCTGTGTAGTGTGTGCAGGCAAAGATAAGTAATTTTCTGTCTGTACAAGGAAGCTTGTCTTTTATTTTTCTTGAAAACATGATAAATCAACGGATTTCTTGTTTACACCGTATATTGTACTACTTGAATTTATAATTTGAAAATTTCACTCCTGCACACACCTCCTCCATTTATTATAGACACAAGAAAATCATACTAATCATGCTCCCTCAAACAGATGGTGCATACGAGCAAAAAAATTTGTCGTGTGCATCCATCCTCATTAATGGGCTCATTAAGGGAAGATCTAATTTTCATTAAAAACTACCACAACCGTCACCATCCATCACTGCAAGACTTGTTTAAAATTAGCCATCAGTGATGTCGCCCTGCAAGAAATTGCTCATTCTCTTTCTTCATCTTTAGAGAAAAAAAAGAAAACAGGTATAGAAGTACGAATTATATGAGAACAGCACAATACCTTGGTTGGTTCAATGCAAACATATGTTGCCCATTTATTAGATTTTATTACCATTCTTCCCCACTGTGATGTGCACACAGTTGTGTGTGTGCACAGTGGTACTGGCATTACCAGTATCCATTCAGCCTGTCATTCATTACCTAATTGTCAACATGACAGTAAAAAAACGAAGACGAAAGAGAAGGAAGCACAAAAGGATAAAAAAAAGTTACTTTTCCTTTTTGTCCTATTATTACCCTCTATTATATTTTGTGTGCACAGTTGTAAGTAGAAATGGAGAGTTATGGTTATCAGTGTTTGATTAGCAAGGTAGTAGAGACTTCTTATATTATACTTCTTTCCTCATGCAAGCAAGAATAGAACCACCACGCCAAAATTAAATGTGTGCAGAATGCACCAAAGTAATTTTGTGTCTTTAAATACACACATCATAGTAGTATATAGTCTTTGGGTAAACAATTTACTTACAAAAAGGGAGTCCCTTGTTTTGAAGTATCAGAAATACTTTACCACGAAAAAATATCCATCCAAAAAAAATTTTGTGTATACACTAATTGGCAAGATAACAAAATATATCCTTCAAAAAGAATAATTCTTTTGACTCAAACTGTTCTGTAAGGGACGTAACGGAGTCATAAAAAATATAATGAACACAAAATACATGTGCGCTGTGAGCTCCTTGGCTTTATTTGTTTTTTTATAGAACTGTTGCGCAAAAAAACATGATGATTGCGCCGGTAGGTCAATTTTCCACTGATGATAATGATAGACATCAAAAGCAGCTCTGATGACACACGAACCACGCTCCTTGTTATTGTGGGTTACCAGCACATTCTTGTAATAAATGGAAAAGTATGGAGTTAAATCAAGTTGAAACATGTCAGTAGTGGCAAGAATGTTTGCTCGATTGGAAAATAAAAGGGAATTTATTTTTGAAGCAAGCAGACGTCAACAGTAACAAAATAGGGTGCACAGAAGAGAGAGAGAGAGAGAGAGAGAGTGAATGTTTGCTTTTTGTTGGAAGATAATAATATTTGTTTGTACAAAAATATGTGATATGATACGAGCCAAACCCAACTGTATAATATTTTCTTACAGGATATATTTTGTAATCATTTTTTTACATCTTGCATACACTTATCTCCCCTTTTTCTTTTCATGTTTCATCTTATCAGAATAAAATTTGCTTATGCATTTTTCGAGATTGTCGGTACAAAATTTTTGTCGCAATTTTTACTTTCAAGAATATTTTCTTCTTCTGAAACAGATAAGAAACCTTATCTGAAGCAATATTTTTGTTACCGAAGTCAAGTAACAGCACAATATGAATAAAGCAGCTCAAAACCTTTTAATACTAAATGAGAGGAAATCCTAGAAAAAATGAAACCAAGGCGCACAAAATATACAAATATACAACATCCTAATCCTAATCAATTCATGGGAAAACGAAAAATATGTAAAGCTCCTTTTTTCATGATTATTATTTGAGAAAATTGTAATTGGTGCTTATTTGTAAGCCAAAATAGTTATCTGTGTCTCTCTGTGTACAGATCTTGTTTGTTTGAGCACTCAGCACGCAATAACCATAATAATATTTTTTTTCCTCCGAGTCTTATATATTTTTTTTCTCTTCTTTGATTTCAAATGCACGTGAATAAGAAATTAGAGAAGAAGAAGTAAAAAAATACAAAAATACAGATCTCTTTTTCATTATTGTTTGCAGGAGTGCTTAACAAAAAAAATTCCTCCTCTCTGCAAATTACCTTCCTGCTGCATAACAACCACAAAAAATTGCTTAACTCATTTCATCTCAGCAGCAGCAGCAGCAGCACAAAAGACACAGTAGTTTTCATTCACCTGAGAGAAGGAGGAAAAAATAAGGGTCAAAATATGCAATAAAAATGGTAGTTAAAACTCTGTGCAACAAACAATCTTTTTTCATCTCAATTTGCATACAAATGTTTGTACATGAAAGCCGTAGTTAAATGAATTCTTGTAAAAAAAATTACTCCTTCTGAGAGCCATGATGATGAGCTGGTTGGAGCCGGATGTATTACCTACAAAAAATATTATGTATGGTTATCTTTTCTAAATGAAAGAAGTCTCTCTCTTTGCATAGATGAGCCATAATCCTTGTGCTGCTAAAAGGGACGCAAAAACGACATTGTATCACTTCTCGCTATAAATAATAAAAACTTACTAATTCTAATGAACAAGATTAGCTTTTGCCTGCTTCCTCCTTTTATCATTTCTTTTTATGGAAAAAAATTAATAAGAATGTTATGCAAAAAGTAGTAAAATAATGAGACTCATGAGATTGTGTGAGTGATGCTCTTCGCCAAAACATAACTCATCAGCTTAGACGACATAACGCTCCAACTAACTGAGCAGATGTCATCGTTTTCATTCTCACATTTACTGTTTTTATTACTTGCTACTTATACTTTCGTATTTAAATTGCAGTTCTCTCTCTCAATACCTATTTTTCGCACATGATTAGCACAAGATAACTTGTTAAAAAGTGTAATCACCATTTTTATTACACCCAAGACAAAAAAAAGTTATTATTGTAGTAGATATTTTTAAAAAGTAAAAATGTAAGTGCGAAATATTTTTTTTCTCATTTTTACCATGATTATCATTCCATTCTCCGTAATGAAGAAATAAAAGAAACACAAGAAGGGATCACAATCATCATCATAATAAAAAGCTTTATTATTAAAACAAGCATCTCCTTTTTTTCATGACTTTTCAAGCAGCCAAGACCACAATAGAGCTAGCTATATTTATGCACACACATAATATACCTATATGTTTTTGCACCATGAACAAAAAAAAGTTGTCCCATGCATGCATGGCTTGAATGAATTGCAGAAAAAGGAAGGTAACTTCGTCCACGGTCAAGCCACCTCCTTTTTAAATATAAAAGTATTTGGTGTGGTGCGTATCTCGTGGTGATCTGTGGTGTGACGGTTGCTGCTGTTATTTGTGTCATTGTTTGGGACATAAATCGTCGTTGAAATAAAAAGCTCTAGAGTCTCTCTCTCTCTTGTGTAGAATTTACTGCAATCTCAAATTTGCATACCTTTTCCCACTTCCTTACTCAGCCAAAGATAACAGATGAGATGCAGAAACGGGGGACCCAAGCAGCACACACACACACAACACCATATTTCTTGTGTCATTGTTGTGATCTCTTCTCGAAAGCAATATTTTTTTTGGTCGCAGCAGCAGTAAGAAAACCATGCTTAAAAAAGTTGTGTGGTAGTTTGTGTGTGTGGAGCTAGCTCCGTCAAAGTAAAATCGTAAATTTGGCTATCTATGTGTCTCATCTGCCTCTCTCTGTGGCCTTTTCTACCTGCTGTGTTCTTATTCTTTCTAGTCATTCCGGTGACTTGGCTCTCTCGCTGATATTAATGAGGATGACGTTTACCACCGAAAACTCTTCCATTGTTCTTTCTTTCTTTTCTCGAGAAGAAGAGGAAGAGGTAACCAAGGTGGAAAATTGTAAATGCTATTTTTCATGCTGTTTTCCCCTTACTCGCTTTTATACATTTTTTATTTGTGTGCATAATTTCTTTATTGGTATGAAGAAGCGACCAGTGAAAATTCCTCTCAGTTAAACATTCATTAATAATAAATATACACACACACACACATCATGGCAGGTGGATGGTATGCGTTCCATTCCATTCTACACACACACATGTGGAGAATTTTCCCACTTTCTCAATCTCCATCTGAGAATATTAATATGAGTTGAGTTGAGCTTATTTTTGCTATATACCTACCTAAAATATTTATGCACACATGTGTGTTTTTTATATGTGTATAGTTTAACATATATGTTGGCATAATAATATAATGAGGAGTATCATTCGTGAATGAATGAGTAGCAAGAAAATGCGAACCACATGCTACTGGTCAAATGACAATGGTCGAGAGAGAAAAAATGGTAATAAAAATGTTTTCAGAAAAAGGGCCTGGCTTTTCGCTTGAGTTATGGTAGGACAAGTGATATTTACTGCACCACACACACTACATTATTTGCTACCACATACGGTACACAGCAGCGGCAAGAAGAGTAATAATGATATTTTTTCGCGAAAGAGTGACTTCTTCGTCTCCAAAAAAGAAGTAAGCAGAAGATAGTAACGTTTTTGAGCAAGTTGCAAGTTGTAACTTACAAACCACATTGTCGCGTAAATGTTTGTGCACTTAGATCCGTCGGGTAGTACTTGGGTTGTTGTAATGAGTTGGGCTCAACGTGTTTAGATCGGGGATTCTGGAGACAGCGAATAAATTCAGGGAAAAAAAATGAATGACTTATTTGAGTAGCATTTTACATGGACAAAAAGGACATTTTTAATTTTTGAGTGATTGTGGTTCCGTTAATTACTTATGCCATCCTTCGCCTGGAAATACAAAAACAGATTATTTGCTCTTGCTTGATTACCAACTTTATAAAAAATGATTGTAAGCTTCAGATGCCAGTCAATTGGACCGCCATGAGCCATGTGTGCAATCGAGATAGCACGAACCAACCAGTGTTTGGTTTTCCCACAAGAGTCTAACTTCACCTTAAATTCTGAAGGAGTTCAGTTGCCACCAAAATTTTTTTAATGCTGTCAGGATCACAAACCTAAAGTATCAATCGAAGGAGGATTTTTACGAGGAAGAAATTCGGGATATTTGCAAAAGAAGGTGAAAGGCCACCATAAAAGTAAACAAATTTTAATTTCCAGTCTAATACTTTTGAACAACCCAATTACACGAATGTGTTCAATATTATATTTATTAAGATTTAAATTTTTATTACCCATGTTTTTTTTAGAAGTAAAGTTTTTTGCAGGATTTTTGGGTAATGTATAACATGGAACAAATTAATTATATTATATTTATTGTCAGAATCGCATGGAGCGTGCACTTTGACGTCTTCAATTTTTTTCATGAGTCGAAGTTGCTGGTGTTAACGTCAAAGGTTGTTTGTTCCCTTCACAGTTGGATAAAAAAAATATTTTATGTGCATATGTATTGCATTTTATATATGTGTGACTTTGGTTCCGTTTTTTACTTATCTCATCTGCAATTTTGAGGAGTACGTAGATAGATTGTTGCTGAATCCAGTTGAAAATCATATATTGCACATAACTCAAAGAAGTAAAATAAATAATGTTTGCTTGAAGAGTCGGCCCGCATGCATTTAAAGTGCTCTTTTCAGTTTTAATTTAAATTTAATGTGCACACTTGTCTTAAGAGTGCGTCCAATGAAAGGGATTTAATGGGAAGCCCAGTACACAACAAGTTCATACATGTGCATCCAATCAAAATCGTTCATTTTCTCTAGTAAATAGCAGCATCTGAGAAAGCAATCATGTTAATAAAGGAGCTAGGAGAAAACATCTCCTCATCGTCACACTCATTTCTTCACCCAAAGAGCCACTTCAATCCACATTCTATTATGCTTACAGTAATGACTCTTCCCATTTCCTAAGTATGTAATACTTTTGACAAAAAAGAGCAATGAGCACCGGGCAATGAGCCACATTTACAAGAAAAAGTATAGAATTAATGATGATGCCGTCTCCGTTCATCATGATCACTCATTACCATTACAATCCTCAGAGATGTTTCCTGCTTATTGCTCCTACTTGACAAGACTCACTCCTCGTAATGCAAGCTAAGTCCCATTTCTACAAAATGTGTGTGTGTAAATAACCGGCAAAAGAAGACGAAAGAAGAAGAAGGAGAGAAGAAAAAACGTTTTAAATCTTTTAACCGTAAGTGCACCATCATCATCTTCGTACACTCAGATGTTAACGCAGTAATGATCTCAAAATGATGATAATTATTCTTCTGGTAACTACGTTCCTCCACCACCGAAAAAATAAGAAGCAAAAAAAAATATATATTGCGCAGCCACAGAATTTCACAATGGTTTTGGACCATCTTATCATCATCATCATCTCAGACGCACATACACAAAATATGAACATACTTAATATATACCTTTTTTAGAAGTAGTAAATGTGCAAAGTTCAAGTAGGGATTTTATTCAGGAAGCGATTGAGGTAAGCACGTAAATGGAACATGAAGTACATCCACGAGTGAAAATTTTTTTATGCCAAATTTCTAAAGTATTTTCACAAGGGAGACATTTTGATCAGCACATAGAAGGAGAATAGTTAAGAGCACGTATATATTTTTTAGTAGTGCAGTAGTTCACACATGCACGTATGTATGCTTATCAGGTCTTGTTTCTCATCCTAGTTTTTTTTCTAATGCGAAAACTTTTTTTTTGTGAGGAGGACTAAGTATCTCCTTGTTAGTCTCATATATGGAGTTGCATTTTCATATTTTTTTCCTACCCAAAATTTTTTTTTCATATTTTTTGGTGGGAAACGGATTTTTTACGCAGAAAATGTGAAGGAGCACATATGCTACTTTTTTTGCTCCGGTGTTGTCCCCGAAGCAGTGAAGCATTAGGACAATAAGTAAAGGAGACAGGGACACTATTACTAGATACTACTGCACTTAAAAATTGCGTGGAGATTATTTTCTCAGATGTGATGAGTATCAGATGAAGAAAGGAGAAGAAAAGGACTTTTGAGTGTTTCCTTTTTTTCTTCTTCTACTAACAAGGTATATAGTAACACATGAAAATGTACGTGGTCATTATTATTATTATCATTGTTATGATTATGACGCTTATTGCGGTGGAAAATACTGAGAATACTTTTTTTTCTTTTTAAGCGCCATTCCAGCGTAAATGGTTCTCGAGGTGAAGTTTTTTTATACGTGGCCACAGTCCACATAGCACCTATTAAGAGCTTAGGAATAGTATTTTCTGTCCTAATTTGCATAAATGTGTGGTTCTGTATATACATAGATGCTTTTAGTTAGGATTTTTATGAGTAGTGTGATGGTGCGCTCCAGGAAAGGAATCTATTTACAATTGTAGGATTTTTTTTCTTCGGGTTTTTGTGTCCATTTATATTTAGTTACCTACATCACCTGACCAAGTCGGCATTTTTATTCTGGGGTTGCGGAAATATGTAAATAACCATGAAGAAATAAAAATAAAAATCTTCAGGTCATAAAAACAGAGCTCGCATATTTTTCTTTGATGATCACTTTCCTCCTTTCGGTAAAAGGTGCCAAAAAATATAACTAAAAGTGGTGGATGCCAACCAGTTCCGCTGATCGAATCAGCCCAATAAATAAATAAAAATACTATTCACGCATTTTTATTATTTTTTTTCGCGGGAGGTCGTAAATGAACCATGAATGCATAATGCATCCAAACAAGCACACCGGCGAGAGTACTAATAAAAATGGTGCTCGTAAAATAAACACTACCTTATCCCTTCTTATTACCCACCGACCTTCATGGAAAAGTTGAGGGAATAAAAGTGGAGGAAGGAAGCACTTTGTGTCCACTAAAGTGAGCTTATTAATGGAAATATCAGGTAATATATAGACCACCACCTATTTTTTTTTCTTCTCCGGTAACAAACAAGAAACACCAACCACGCGCACCCACCTGGAAATGGTTCACATAAAATATTCTGCTCAGAGGCCCTCCACAATTATTATTATTTTTTCCTGGAGAATGGCACGGCCAACGTCCTGAGTAATATATTTTTTGAAAAAAAGCCCACACAATGTGTATTTGTGTCTACTTATATGATGAAGACTAAAGTAGACACACACACGAGCATATGTGTGGACACAATGTTTTTTTTCCTTTCTCTCTCCTTACTCTGCATAGTACACACACTCCTACTGTATGTGTGGTTCAAGAGGGGATTTGACTTTGGGAACAGAGCTTTCCAGAAATGAAAGAAGCCAGGAAAGATAACGCCTCCGCTTCGCTGTTTCCCCTCATCAACTCATATTTTTTACTGGAAGCCTGGTGCTTTCTTTCTTTACTGCACTTTTTTTTCTTACCTGAGCTTCACTTCTGTGTACACAATGTCTAATCTAATGAACTTATGTTCTATTTATATT
This sequence comes from Troglopedetes dispersus, assembly GCA_027744215.1. Lineage (NCBI taxonomy): Eukaryota > Metazoa > Arthropoda > Collembola > Entomobryomorpha > Paronellidae > Troglopedetes > Troglopedetes dispersus. The sequence goes on from JAHZNF010001897.1 coordinate 19,362, forward strand.
CATTAGCATTTTCCCGTCCGCTTCCGCAAGGGACCAGCAGGTTGGAGATAAGTGTGCTGAGCCAAGGAAAAATTGTGAGTGGAAGAAAATACATTTATGATGAAGTCAACCGAGCGCACTTACACTTCCAAGAATATCTAGCTAAGCCAGGAGGAGCCTGAGCTGGAGATGAGGAAAAAAATACTTTTCCCAGATACTTTGCCGTGCGAAGCAGAAAAAAATTGTCTTTCCGTCCTTCTCGCTCTCTCCTGACGGATTAGTTGTGTGTGTGCATAAAATAATGAAAAAAATATATACTCGAGTAGTGCTCTCTTTCTCGAGCAGATGCAAATATTACATAAGTTGTGTGTGTATGAGAAAGTTTTTTTTGGACACATGTATATTCAGTAGAAAAAAAAAGTTTTGTCTTTTTTGTTATAAACTGTTCTAAATAATTTTTTGTTCATCATCATGTATGTATATGCGAAAGTGTACACACGATGATCATCATGGTTGTCGTCATCATCATAAATGAAAAAAAAATTTTGACTGGAGCAGCGCGTGAAATAAGCCTTGAGTCTAGAGTTGGGATCTCGTGGGGATTCCAGCATAATTGAAAAAAATTTTCAACTCTGTTGTAAAAGATCTTTTAATATGAAACCCAAGCTAAATGGTATAATATTATGCGTAGTAGAGAGAGAGAGAGAGAGAGAGAGAGAGAGAGAGAGAGAGAGAGCAACACAAACTCTATTTTGTGTCCCACTTTTTTTACGACTACAAGTTTATCTGTATTAGATGAGGTGTTGCTCACTCTATATTTTCTTGCTCGAAAACTTTTTTTATAGTATTCTTTCAATTTTATACGCTTTCCCTCCTCCCATCGAGTTTAATGCTATTATGACTCTTGGAAAAAAAGATCTTCTTGCATAATAATATATTTATTTTTTTATGATAAGCCACCAAGCGACGGTGCAACAACCGTCACATGATCGTTTTAATATTTTTGCTCCCCAAAAAACCACTCCTTTTCAAAGCAAAAAATAATAATATTCTTGAAGGATAATCATGAATAAAATGTGGAGATATATTTATTATTTGATGTGGTGATGGGTATATTTTCTGGTTGCTTGGTTCTGCTCGCAACATAAAAAAAATTGGCTAAGTGTGTGCGTAAAAGAGGAGAAACGTTTTTTTCTTCAAATATCTCAGACAAAACTTTATTTTATTGCCCTGCTGGAGTCACACATTTTAAGTGGTTCAATAATGCCATATTAGAAAGAATTGAAGAGAAAAAGTAGGTGGTGTTCCGTCTCCTCCTCCAATTTTCTCTGCTTCGCGGAGATCTCGTTAGAAAAAAAATTGAAGCCAGAAAATAAAAAAATAGAGAGAGAATAATGTGTAATGAAATGGAAATAGCTGGGATGATGATGATCTAGACATTTCAACGAAAAAGAAGATGAGGATCATTGCTTGTGATGATATCTGTGCTGTGCTATGCTTCGTATAAAAAAATTTCTTGTGTGCATTTCAATGGAACATGGGTTACGCTTATAATATTTTTTTGTTGAGTTGGAAATGAGCGTGAAAAAAAGTGAGTGAGTGAGTGTAATTCTCCAACTTGTTTCTCTTCTATGAAGTGTACCACCACCAGATTGCATGTATGTTAGCATCAGTCATTTTAAATGCTGATTGGTTTTCGCTTCGGAGGCTTATCTCCTGCTGTGACCTTTGCGAAATAAAAAAAGGTTTTCCCTTCTCTACTGCTGAGAATGAAACGAACTGATTCACACTCGCGCATCACTCACTCACTCACTACCATGCGAAAAAAAACACCAGGAGAATATAGAAATGAGTTGGAGAGTTTCTCGGAAAATTAAGGTTATATATTTTTTGGTGGACGAAAATAGCTATAAAAACTTTTTGCCAAGCTATGATAGGTAGGTAATTTTATGTCACATTAAAGAATTGGAAAGCGTAAGATAAGCAGTCATAAATTTTTTAAAAAACATTTTTGTAGTAATGAAAAAAAATGAACACGCAGCATCCACCTGACACCGTGATAATCTGGTACATCATGCGTCCAATCCATCAACCATATTGTACACAATCACCTGCCGTAATATTAGATTAGCCACGGTTATTATTCACATATTTTTACGACTCTCTCCTTTAAAAAAATAATGGTAATCACCACGAAAATTGAATTCCACTTCATTATGAAGACATGACTTCAGTATGAACCATGAAATGATAAGCACGCGGAGGAGGGCTCCTTCGAAAACACAAAATCCTTGCTAAAACAAAATACGTGAAAGAAAACGTTATCTGAAACAAACAAGACAAAACATTTTTAGTACTGTCGGGGAAAAATGGAGGAACAAAAAACATTTTTTTTAAACAAAAATCCGGTGCATAAAAAATGCTCAAGCGTTAACGTTCTTTCTCGTTTTTTTGTTTATTCAAAAAAAAGAAAGAAAAACTTTTTTTCTTTTTAAACGCTTCTCACTTTGTTAACTTCACTTTATTGTTATGTGTTTGTAAGTGTGTACATGATACATCCAATCTAAACTACTTTGTTTCTTCTCAGTTTTTATTATTGTTGAGCAAAAAAAAATTCCTCTTCTTTTCTTGTGTGTGGGGCGCACACACACAGGAAAAAAGGAGGAGGACAGATGGGAAGTTTATTACGTGTTAAAACGCTGAAGAATTGCAACCACCAAAGATCCCCATTTTTCCCCCAACTAAAACGGAGTCTTGGCACTGCCTTTGAAGTAGAGTTAGTTATCTCTGTGTCCATAAAATATTATACAATGCAACATGTAACCTAAGTACATAACTTATTCCCGAAAATTGTTCTTACTTACCACATGCGTTTCTTTTTTGGCACAACGTTATTAAAACGAAAAATGGTTGTTGCATGAGTCAAAAAAAGCCAACTGGTTAAGGGAAGGCCAATATATGAAATACCAGCATTCACCAACGCCACCACCACCTCAGACCGATCTAATACTTATCGACTTTATTACCTCCTTCTCCTTAAATACTTTGTTACCCTTTTTTCTTCCTTATTTGTGAAACACAGTTTTAACATACAATGTTCAAGTGGACGGGTGAGCATCTGCGAAAAAAGGTATATTTCGGGGAAGGTGGTTCACCATAAAGAATTTAAACCCAATTCAAAAGAGATGTACATAAATACATATATACATTCTTCTCAACAAGCATATAAATGAGATGATGTACCATCTCATCATTTCTCTCTTTTTTTCGAGAGAAACACACAGGGACATGTTTTAATGGTGTAAAGTCATTCATATCGAGGTAAAGTTAAGTATGTGTGTGGGGGTTCATACATATACTTTATGCACACACATTCATAGATGCACAGACCGAAAAAAAAATTATGTACTTGCATCCTTTGTGTGTCGCTTGCTGGGCTGCTTTTCGTGGAGGAGAATTTTGAGAGTGGAAAGACAACAGGAGTCGATGAAATGAGAAGGCGTGGAGAAGACCATCCATAATATGAAATCCCACATGAATATAATATTCTTTTTTTCTCTCTCTCTCTCTTCGTCTCCCTTTTGCTAATTGTTTTCATGATAATTACTCTGCATTAATTAGAATAAATTGTTTTCACTGAAGAGAAGAAGAAAAAGAAACGATAGGGGGGTTGCAATGAAACACATGTGTGGTGGCTGGCGGTGCAGAGCATAGTTTACGATGGCATTCAATTGAATGCCACTGCCACAACAGCAATTTCTTCCAACACAAAAAAAAATTAAACTGGGAAGTTTAACAAAAATTTTGTGGATAACATGAGCAGCAGCAGCAGAAGAGCAAAATGGCTACATACAACAAAGTTGGATGAATGATGCACTGCACAACCATCATCGGTTGCGCAACTGATATTTTAAACTCCTGCTGAGCCAGTCACCACATCATACACACAATTTTTTTTTGAAACAATGCAAGAGGAATCCTTTTGTAATAAAAACACACATACATACGTATTTATGCACACATCACCAAGTACGTAACATATCTGTATACACAATTTTGTACAAGTTTTTCTCGCTGAGATTTAAAAAAAATGTGAAACAAAAGAGCGAAAAAAAAATATTGCAGAGGATTGTATGTAGTTTAGTCCATCTGACATTCATTTACTGGTTGTTTGTTTCCTTCTGAAATAAAAGATATTTAAATGCTCCGCGGGCCACGTTTCACTTTTTGAAAATGTAGGAGGATGTATTTTTTAACAAAAACAAATGGCGAAATACAAAAAAGACAAAAAGTCCCTTTTTTGGTGCAATGACTTGGCGAAGTTTTTTTACAGAAACAAAAATAAACTGTAAATACAGGAGCATTATTCAGAATTTTTTTTAGAAAACTAACAATTTTTTTCTTTTTTTTCCTGTTTCCACATTTAGCAGTATTCTCTACTGTGTTATGCAATCGAGGAGAAGGAATGAGGAGAGAATGTTTGCATTGTCTTTTGGTGAAAATGAGAATGGAGTGAGGAATTTTCTCTCTTTGTGTGAGTTTTGTATTTTTTAGGAAGAAAATGGGAAAGAATTTTTGTGTGGCCATTTATAATGGAGAGCTGGAAATAAACAGCTCAAGTTAGTAAAGTGCTCATAACCATTTGCATATTTTCTCTCCCTTTTCCCCGTTCTCCTCATATTTTACGATATAAATATAATAGTTAATGGTAATGGTAATGGGATTAGGGTAAAATNAAGTTAGTAAAGTGCTCATAACCATTTGCATATTTTCTCTCCCTTTTCCCCGTTCTCCTCATATTTTACGATATAAATATAATAGTTAATGGTAATGGTAATGGGATTAGGGTAAAATATTTATTTGATGATGTCCCAAAGGAGTTTTTGTGTCCACACACAGTTTTAGGTGGTGGTGGTGCGCACGAGAGGAAGAAGGAATTTTCTCCCCTTTGGTCATTAAAGTACAATCAATACACCAATATTTTATGGTCACAGCTTGCCCATTTTTTGGCATTATTATTATTTTCGTTGCCATCCGTCCTCCGAGTTCGAGAGAGTCTCGATTCGATGGTGGTTCTATATATTTCCTGGTTTCCTCCTCTCCACCCGGATAATATGGGAGAGACGCACATAACTCCATTTTTATCCGGTGATGCCTCCACACCACCACCATTCGCCACACCACTCCAAAACCATTAGTCATACCACCAACCAAAAAGCCACTGTGGCCAAAAATGCTAATAATCCTGAAAAATACGGAGAAAAATTCTGGAACTTTATTTATGAAGGTGGTGGCCACGTGAAGTGTTTTATATTTTTTATAATGTGAGCTAATAATAACAAATGAGAACATGTTTTTTTGTTGGAAACTTTTTTTAAAAAACAGCTTGCCAGAAATTGCCCATATTTTTACCCAATGTTGGGTAAAAATATATATTGAGTCTGGTCTTAAAAAATAGTCAAAGAAAATATGTCTATTTTGTACTAAATGGAATTGTTGTTTTTTTTCTTCGTCTGGATTTTTAGAATAGCTTTTTGTTTTATGTGTAGCAATTTTTGTGACCACACATTTTGGACACAGAATGAAATAAGTGGGAGGATTATGGGAACAAAGCTTTTAGCGAAAAGCCATTACAATTAAAAAAAGTGAAAGTTGTGGGGACGTTGACAGGATAAAAATATAAAACGAACGGATGGAAGTATAAAAATCCAAGTCTGCTGTTTTTTATACTTCTGTCCATTACCATTTAAATCTGACGCCAAAAAATAATATATACACCACTTTACATCACTGGCTGTTGTGTGGCATGTGTTTAATGGTAATGGAAAAGGAAAGTTATTTTTGTTCCCATAAAACAAAATAAATCTCAAGTTGTAACTATTTTTAAAAAATAATATATACACCACTTTACATCACTGGCTGTTGTGTGGCATGTGTTTAATGGTAATGGAAAAGGAAAGTTATTTTTGTTCCCATAAAACAAAATAAATCTTAAGTTGTAACTATTTTTATTTTCGTTTCATTACCGGATTGTGGCTTATCATTCCTTCCACTTTTTATTATTGTAATGCCAGTAATCACCAGCAACTTCTTCCTGCTACTTTTTGAACACTGATAAGCGTTCTCTTGCGCGTGTAAAAAGTATATACATACTTCTTCACAAAAGGAAAAAGTGTGCAACTTATTAAATACAGTTTAGGTAACATGCAAGAAAAATAATATCCTAGTCTTATCTTTAGCAAGCTCGGGCCAAACCCTTTCACTAGTTCCTCGCTCAACGAATTTGTGTAAAGCTTTGAACAATACAACGACGAATTTTTAAGCTCGAGGATACTTAAACACTTGCTCATGTTCTTCTTTAAAAAAATAAATAGCATCCTTCATTTATCCTTTCTTTTAAAGAAAGACAATTCATTTAGCCTTGTCGAACGTATCGGAAAGTATGCGCGATAACTAATCACACGGCACAGCACACACCACCACAAAATATACTTTGAAAGGGATTTGAGCGACATGAAAAGGACTTTTGTAATAAAAAAGAGTCAAATTATAATACAATAGACTTCAGAAGTCGTAGCTGTCAGTCACCCATTGTAGCCCTGCATGATTACGGATACAAGCCCGAAAAAAAGTATGTGCTTATGTATATGTACATAATCATATAAGATAACATAGTGTGTCCACATATAAGTTTTCAGATTTTGAAACCAACTTCAAAAGCAATAAAATGTCTTGAACAACTTGAATAGTTTTTTCCTCTCTGTGCTTATCTACGATAAGACGTAGATACTTATATAAGAAGTTAGAAAGTAGCCACCGAAGTCCAAACTCACTCACTGCAGCGCACATTTTTTTGCTCCGTTGTTAACTATAAAATGCGTAAGAAGGACACCGAGACTTCTTCCTCGATGCGGCATTATGGTTTCATACAATAAAATAAAGGAAGACAAGACAACTCTGTTAAATAGAGCTTATTGCATT
>JAHZNF010001898.1:0-16934 GCA_027744215.1 Troglopedetes dispersus
TAAAAAAAGATTTATTTAATGACTTTTTATTACAGTTTACTTCCATATTTATCCGGACAAGGACAAATGGAAGCTGATACAGTGTTTTTCTTCTTCCTTCCGTGACATGCTGCTAATTTTATTTGTTCTCATTTAAGGAAAAATTATATCAAGTTCGTTCGTGCTAGAAAGTCATAAAATCTTGTTATGATTCCACTCTCTTTCCTGAACAAAAAACCTGTATTTATTTTTTTCCAGACCTTTTTACTTTGCTGCCTCCATGAAAGGTGAACAAAGTGGATAATATTTTTAGCTGGTTCATTTTAAGCACAATGGTGACAACGCAGACAATGCTATGTAGGTATTTGGTTATAACCTTTTTTAGTAGATTGGCTAAATTTTTTTGGTTGCCTCATGCCTTTGGGGGCCGATTTCCCATTCTTTATCCGGTCTGTTGACACATGGACATGGTCAACGCATATTATGTCAGTGCCTGTAATGAGCCTTCTATGTAGGTTGAGGATTGAGGAGGAGAAGTGCACTTGTTAACCACACAAATTCGTATTTTCCAAGAAATTCTTAAATTAAGCAGATAATGAGGACGGGGATGGCTAATTCACAAGTTATGGTAATGGGACAGGAATTTTCCTGGCAAAAGTGAATTGCTTCATGTGATGTTCCATTACGGATTCCGTTTTAAATAGTGCCTAATTCTTGGTGGGTAAACTAATCAAATTAAATTGAATTTACACGTCCGCATAGTCGAGTTGTGTGAGAAAAATGCAAGTTTAGATGTACGTAACGTACGACGGACGGCTGACATTGAAGAAAGTCAGGTTACACTTTATATAATTAAATATAGAAAACTTGATGCATGGTGAGTCAGCAAATGTATGCTTCGTGAGTGAACTCTTGTGCAACCAACATGAACAAAATCCATTGTGTACATAATAAAACTAAGATAAGGTTTAAGGTTAGTGCAGTTTTGTAAAGGTGTCTTAATAGTTAAATGGAATAGCACAAGTGACCCTTGTAACCTTTCCCCATGACCCATTTCATTTCCATCTTAATTTTTATTTTATGGACACAAGCGGAACAAGAACCATACGCTCATAAATTTTTATTGCTCGTTTCGAAAGTTACGGTGTGTGGAAGCGTTGATTCACACCTGCTCGAATCATTTATTATGTAATATCGTTAGCCCGTTCGTTTTACTCCTTTATGACATTGTGCACACATTCATTTTTTATTCAATCAGTTACGCCAAATCAGTTTCAGTAAGTAAAACTTTTCCAGTACACGTTTTATTACATAAGAAAGAGAAGACTTGTTACCGTAACATAAAATTCATTCATTCAGGACAGTGTTCCAGCCTTTTGTCAGCACAATTACCGTCTTACTTTTATCCCTCCATCTTTGAGCGTCAATTTGTGAACCTTGAAGTTATGCGTAGCTTCGTGGATATAGAAATTATATACTGGACATTTGTGCTTATTTTAATGTATACTAGACGTGTCTGAAATAGTTGGTTCGGTTTGACTAACATCAAATATTAATACACAGAGACAGCGTAATGAGGTCTATGGCATATTGATATTTTCCAATACTACACATAACAGCTATGTTGTCGCAAACAAATGAATGCTCATTCTCAAGATGCCCCAATTACAAATTATTGGTCGTAAACCATACTTCATGCTTACAAGAATACTGAAATAACTTGGTGTGGATTTCAGGGTTTTATTAAGGCGTGTCAAGTGCCATTAACCAACAAACATGTCAACCCCTGCCCCGGAAGAACAAGTTACACTTTGTTAAACCAACTGTAATTTCAATAATAATAACGTTTTATTTCTGCGGCAATTTATATGTACCATAATAAGAAATAGGAAATGCCTAATAACGAAGTTCTTTGTGCTTAATTCAAACCTTCATCACGGAGGTCTCATGTAGTCAAGGGATATGCAGTAATAATAGAAGCACAATGTGGTAATAATATTGTGTCTTCTCATTAGCATTTCCTTTCCACCTCCAAAGTCGCGAGTTCACATCGTTTTCAGTCATGCAAACAAAATTGGAGCCAAACAGTACACACGCTTACTTCGACGAAAACGAGACTATAAATACAAAAGTTTAGTATATGCTTTTACATGTAACTTTCCAACTCGAAACATCGCCTCTTTGTAGTATTTCTCTGGTGGACAAAACAGTTAAATGTGCGCATAAATAAAAAAGTATGTTGCAGGGAATTCATAAGATGAAGTAATTTATGGCAACGCGGTCGTCCTTTCCACTTGTTCAGGTGAGCGTGAAACTCACTTCCCAATAATTGACTTTTCTATAAGCAAGCATGCCGAATTGAAAACCATCACTTCATCGTCATGCATAAAATATTTTTGTTTATTTGTGTTGCTGGAATGAAAACATTCCATAGTGTGTGTGTGTGTGTCACAACTTGTTTGGTAAAAAAAAGGGTTAGTAGGGTATGTCATTGCCACCCAGACACATCCCAAATCTCTGTATACCTACGTAAGAATAAAGTCGTGAAACCACAAAAACCGCAAGTTGCGTACACTTGCTGCATCATCGTCATCATTTTTATTACCTCACCTGTGTGCATAATAATGTGTTCTTCGACACAGGGTGAACTAATCATACGGATTGCAGACAGTGCTGAGAAAATGGAGACCTATACTGACTGACTGTCTGTTATCATATCTTCCTTCGGGAGGTATTCCACATATTGTTATTATTATGATTGCATTTGGTTTTTTTTGCTGTTGTATTCAAAGTTAATAGAAGGGCTAAAATAGGAGATTCATAAATGGAAATTGCACCTCTCCCAAAAAAAACTGAGCTCCTCTTCTCTCCCTTTAACACGCCCGACAACTTATAACTAATGTGTGTCGGTCGGAAGAGAAAGAAAGACGAGCAAAAGGAGTTGTTGTAGTAGTTGTTGTTGCGGAGATGATGACGATTCTGCATAACAATCATTTATGTGAACAACAGCCTACTTAAACGTGTTCCGCTTTGAAAAATATGGAAATGTTGTTTATTGTTGTGGCGGGTGCTGGTTGGAGTTTTGAGTGTCGGTGGTGGTCCGTTTGTTGATTCTCCATAAACTTTTTTTCGCTGAAAATAGACTGGGCAGAAGATTTTACTGACTAAACTAATAATAACAACAAGACAATATTACTTTAAAGAAAAGAATGTATACATAGAGTCTCCCAAAAAGAATGTCTATTTTCACATGAAAGGAAAAGGGATCTGGGACCGAGGCGTTCTTCAAAGCCTGGATGAGTTTTTCCAGCTGCAAATTACTTGAAACTTTGAAATATGTGTACTTTCCGGACTCGAAGCATATAATCAGCTTTATAATATTTACATATATTTAGTAAGGCTGTGCATTCTTTTTATATGTATATGGTTATTTCGAGACTATATGCAAGACGGACAAAAACGACTGAGCAAATGAAGAGTGAGAAAAATGTTTATGCGCTGATAAAAAATGCATGACCCGTTAGCACCAAAAAACGAACCATGTATAACCCAGAGTCTCCACCGACTCGGTCTGGATGATAATAATAAATGGACTCTTTTCTTCTTCCATCAAGTTCACAACGTTTTATTATCTTTCATCTCTCTATTGTCACTGTGTGCATAAGGTAGTTTTATATTTTCTATTCGCACTCCTGCTCGTTTAAACGAGCACAGACCTCTAAGGATCGAGTTAGGTAAAGGTGAAACACCGGAATGGTGTAAAATAGATAAAGTAAATTACAGGAAATGGGCTCCCTTAAAATCATAATTCAGTTTAGATTGCAAAACTACAGAAAACCAAATTTAGGCACTCGATGTCTTTAGAGAATTCTACAGTGAATGCGTATATATATTTATATCCAGACAAAGTGCAGAGAAGAGCTAACAATTGCGTATGTAGCAGGAAACTTATAATATAAGTTACTGGCTAGCTAAATACATGTTTTTTTCTATTGGCGTGGTTCTCAAGATGATAAAAAAATACTGGCGATGATGTGAAATGTAAAATGAGGGAAAATTTTTTCATAAAGTAACAACCTTCTACCATTTGCTCGGATGCACATTTCAGTTTCATGCATGCCTATTTACTATCCTTCCTTTCAAGTGTCCTGCTAACCCACCTCAGATCCAGTATCTCATATACACGTCTAAACTGGAACAAAAGGTGCTTGTGGGGGCAACTTAATAAATGGGCACTGTAAATTTTATGGATCCCACAAACGACCGAAACCACATATTACCTTCATACATGCATTACATCAATATAAGTATAAAGAAAGGTAAAGACAATGCCTGGTCGTGTACCAGACCGTCGAAAATTGTAAAATGGTATACGAGCTACCATAAAAATTTGTGCAGTACGGTAGCTCTTCCTTCCCGTTTATTTTACTCACACTTTTTTATTTTTTGGGATGATATGCGGCTTGCCCTCTTCTCCTTTTGGTAAACCAATATCCATGTAATAAATTATTTCGCATTCAAGGCCTGCCGAGTGTTTTCTTCCTTTTTTGCAAGAGTAAAAATTGAATATGTCCGTACAGGAAAAAGGAGATAATAAATTCTGAGATGTTATAAAGTCCATTTGAACGCTGCTGCTTCCCATCCACCTCACAACACAACCAAATAAGACACGGAGTGAAAAAAAATTAATTTAAATGTTTTCTTCATTAAAGAAAAGATCAATTTTGAAAGGTATGTAAAACTAATTTACAAAGCATTGGACCGTGACAAACATGTTTGAAGAAAGTGGTCATATTAGTGACTTGAAAAGGTTGATGATGTCTGACCGAACCCGTCAAATGGTAAAGGACAAATCCATTGGTCGTAGTAAGTTGTGCATTTATCCTTTTCAAATAACATTTGAGATGCTTTATGGTTCTCAACGGTTGATTATTTCTTCTGCTGAAGAGGGAAACACCTAACACTTTACTGCTTTCCATGTCCAGAAATAAAGTTTGAAGATGTATTATTACGCTGCGCTCTCAAAGGATTCACTCTTGATTACAGGTTACACCTGGTGCACTTGTGCTGCGTTGTTCAAGTGCATTCGTCGGAGAGAGCGCATGGGTTCAACCAACATATATATGGCAACCAAAAATAGAAAAAAATGTGCTAAGTAAAGGTGAGTGGTGTTTTACATAAAACAAGTCGTAAATTGGCCAAGACAAACTGTTTACCATGTATGTACAAAAAAGTATTGATGTTTCCTACGGTGCTTTGTGCCTAGACACGCACACCATGCCCACTTCAATAAGTGTTATGTAAAATACCAATAAAGTACGTTGCAAGGTCTGAGTTGGAAAAGAACACATTATGCAAATAGTAACACACGTAACAAAAAATAAAGAAAAATTACTTTCCGAAACTCTTCCATGTATCACTCTTTGCTGCACTGGACTGGACTACAGTGTTTGCTATGCTACTTTAGCAAGGTCAACATTAACGAACAGTCGTTATTCTTAGCCTTTAAGAAATCGGACTCATCATCCAACGGAAATATGGGAAATTAGGGACATAAATAGTGAGCTTGAAAAGGCTTGTACAGGAAAATGGTTCATCATGAGTGTATAGAAGACGCTCGAAGAGGTGGCAGTGAACTTAAGCGACTTGAAGTCCGTTGTTCTCTTCATATCCCATGTGTGGTGGCTCTTTTCTTTCTCTCTCTCTCCTTAGATGCTTATTGACATTCCACGCAGGGACGAGACAAGACATGTCATAATAATGTACAGGCGATCCAACCCGGCGGCGGGTTGTTTACTTGAATCATCATCGTCCTCTTCAATTCCATTCAATGCAGACAGCTTTTTACTGGCTCACGTTAACCTTCTCGCTCACGCTCCTGATCAAATCCTGCCTTTTGCCGATTTTACCAAACATCTCAATATAACCACCCGGCCCACAGCCACGCTTGCTTAACTTTTTTTCAGGAAATCCAAAAGTAATGCGTGAAAGATTGAGGTATAAAATGTGCATACAGATTAAACATGCGTGTGTATGTGTTCCAAGTAAACAACACAGAAGCAGAGAGTCAGAGGAGGAGAGGAGAGGAACTCGTTATCTGAAAACTTTGTTGGCTTGTGTGTGGAAAGGTTCTCTGATTTTTTGGCTTCAACTTTTCGGCTTACTCTCACTCTCTCATTTTCCTCGCTTGCTCCCTTTGTTTATTAATGAGGAGGATGTTGTCAAAAGGTGGTTTAATATGACGCTATTGTTGTTTCAAAGTCTCGCACGCATACATACCATAATGATCTTGTTACTTCAACTTGTACTTTGATGGTGTAGCCATGATTAGCCTTCATGTGGGATTAAGTAAATGAGGTAATGGAGCATTTATATTTCTTTTAGAAAAAAAACAGTATGTACTGTTAGTCAAACAAATACGAAAATTCATAAATAGTGTTATTTCAGCCGCATGCTCATAACTGAGTTATTTGTATGCATGCCGTGTTAGCGGACATGTGTTTACTCCATCCAGAAAATAGTTATACAACATTGTGTGTACCATTTACAGTATGAGAACCTCTGGAATACTAATATCCTTAGTTTGTGAGAAGACCAAGAATTTCATGGATTTGATCTTACCATCTCCATATCGAAGGGAGACAATATGAAAAAATATGCTGTTGCTGCTATTAGTTGTTGACTTTAATGTTGAGGTTTACTCAGGTATCACTTTACTGCCAAAAAGAAATCTCAACGATATATTCTTCAGAAATAAGTAAACACAGACCACTCCAGTGCATGGTAATGATGATTGAAGCACGTCGCTGTCGCCACAGCTAGTAATAAAGCTCAAATCTTATCACAACAAAGTTTTATATGATCTTGGCGGTGTTTTGTGGTGTCTTGGGTGTATGGTCTTTGAATGGATTTTGGATGAGAAGTTCTATTAAATCAATAATTTGATTTCTCAACGGATATTATGAACCGCTGTTTGTTTATTTGGTATGATTAAAATGTTGAAGCTGTTGCTTCCCAAGAAATTCAATTAGGGAATTAGAAGAACGTGCTTCAAAGCTGTTAAAAAATTCTGAAGTTGAATACCAAACATGGAGCAATATACAGGCAGCGATGAGTGATGCGCATATCGGCTAACTGATATAATATTGAAGTCTTACCTGCGAGATAATTACGATGTAGCACGAGAGTGCTCCCATTAGACAGTAGGTCATCTTGTGGGACGAGCTGAGTTTCCACTTCCACCTAGCTGGGTTCCTCATATCCTTGTCAGTTATGTAGTGTGAGCACGTAAATAGTACAGTCAACGGAGTGCAATTCTTTGTAAATTTTTTAGTAGAACTTATTGCAGAAAAACGATTAAGTTACATTGAAATTTGGAGCACAACCCGGTAATCTGTTTTGGCCACACTGTCCTAATTGTTTATTCATGACATGCTCCAGACCAAATGATGCTGACCTTGTTGCAATATTTTTAGCTTTGCATGATCACAATCTGTCTTCGCCGGAGTACCTGGTACTCTCTTCAAGGAACAAGCATACCAGTAAGCGGGTTTGGTTGGATTACAAAGTAATTCCAAAACTCTACTTTTATTGAGCTGACTGAATTCGTTGACTTTCTTGTGTGGATGGTCCTTTTGCATATAATAAAAATGCCACAAGACGATTTGTTGTAGTTTCCTTTGTGAGCCACGCAGGGACGAGAAAATGTTTTTATCTTTTTATGACGTCACGTTTGGCTTGGAGCTGACTTACCCAGTTTTGTTATTGTTGGCTATGCAGTACACAGTTGAAAATAATGAAGATTTGAGTAAGAATTGTTCAACCTGAAAAAAAACAACAAAGTTTTCATTCAGTTGATTTCTGCAAGGCACGCTGAACATCAACAATATATACTTTAAAAGCCCTACAAAAAATAAGATGTGAAATATTAACACTCAGCAAGGATCAGGATATTATGCTTCATTTATTGGCAATACATTTTTAGTATTTACACATAATCCTTTTTGCACCGTATCCAACTACAAGTTGCAAAAAAAATCTTATTCAATCTGAACTCTTTCTCCAGTTATATAAAAACTTTTAAGAAGAAAATTGGCACAGCTATAGCCAGGACGAATAATATGTATCATGGTACATCATCATATTCATCATGCATTCATACGGGCTCACAGGCTATTCCGTGGCACAGAAAAATCGTATCTTATGTTCATGCGTCTCGTGTAAAATCATCATTTATTGAAGTGACTACACAACCGTTGCTGTACCCATGCCATAGAGGAGTCCAACTGTACACAGTTTTTTTGCAACAAAAGAATGCACATGTGCTACTTTCCCTTTTGTGGATATATAGTAATCTGAGGAGTACAATACAAGTCCAACTTTTTCTCACTTATTTCTGCGTGGTCAGATCAACAAAACAGGAGAAAGAGAGCATACCCAAAAAGTCACTCGGGTTTTTGTGGAACATAATAAGCCAAAAAAAAGTAATAATATGAGTGAAGTGAACATCACAAAAACAAGCACTCCTTTTTGACCAGATAAGAATGAGAATTACAAAGAAGAACTAAAAAAAAGAAGGCTCTGCTGTATTTAAGGAAAAAAAGAACTTTAGGAAGCAGCCTATCCCTACATGGCACGGTATTCACCAGAAAATCTCAGTTTTCAAGCCAATAGTTTTCTCTTTCTCCTTCCTCTTTCTCTCTCTTCATCACTCAATGATGGTAAATATGGAAGAGCTAACAAGAATATACCACCACAGGAATCAAGTCAGTAGGTATACAATGTGCAATAGGTACGCATTTTCCTTTTGTGTCTTGAATGATGTTGCTGGCCTGATTACCTTAGTTCTTTTGCTTGAACTGGACTTGGCAGATAAATAAATTTTTTTGTTGTGGAGTTGCAAGTGACGGCGGCCTTAGTGGCGGCGTCGTTCCTTGCACGACGAAATTTTATGTGGAGGCCTCCGTAGAAAACAATGGCGAAGGAGAACGGAAGGACAACAATGCTCCTATAGTTGTATCTCACAACAGCTAGCGGTAATGCAGCAAATATAAGGGAGTTCCAAAATATTCCAAGTTGGACTAGTAACAGAAATTACTCCAATCTGCACTGAATATGAGTACGCAACGCAGCAGTGTTTTTTAGAGTAATACAGTTTATATTTTTTTCCTGTATGTAAACTACATGGTACTCATATTTGCAGAGACACATTACGTGGCCTCGAAAAAGGTTGCAAAAACAAGAAAATAAAAGTGAAGACAGTAAAAAAAACTGTTTATGCTATTTTCTTGTTTAGAGCGAAAGACTACAAAGAGAAAGAGAAGAGTGCATGCATATGGGATTGCAGGAAAATATACCAGAGAATATGTGCAAATTGTGTCCCGACAAAGTAACAGCAGAAAGTATCTTTGTAAGTAGGTATAGGTAAAAGTAGAGAATGCGGTGCAAAAATGCATGCATACTAAAATGCCAAAGTATTGGGATACATATATGTAGCAGAGGCAGCAATAATCTGGCAGTGAATCTCTACGTCATGAAGTATACAGACAAGTCGAGAAATCCTTCCACTCACTTTGAAAATATATTGAATGGCTCGTGTGCATACAACTTTGAGAAGAAAAATCTCTGTTCAGGCTCACTTAAACTACATACACCACGCCGCCGCAAATCCTGACACAAAGACTGTTTTTCTCTCTCTTCTGAAAATAAATGTTTATAGTTGTACTTATGACCACGCTCACATACGGACGAACCAGATACGTATAACATGATGCAGTGGTAACCTATAACAATCATAAACAAACTCACTCACAAAACATGTATGTATACGACTTTACCTCTGTAGTAATAAAGAAAGGGTTGCGAAAGTATGTTTTCGGGGAGAACATGTACACAAAAAACGAGGCATGGGAGGAGGGTAAACCGGAATCGGGATTTATATCGTTACTCGCTTTTCCTATTTTTCTCTTCTTGAAACAGAATAGTTGCAGAAAATCTCCAACTTTTACTCCTTTCTCCATCATCATCATCATCAGTTTTTACACAAGAAAACGTTCTTATGAAGCGAGTGAGCTGTAATCATGTCCATGTGGCAATTGGCAAAGTATGAATACCAGTTACTTTTCCAGCACATATATCTACTAGCGTACTACAACAATCCCGCATATCTTCTCGTGTGACTCACTATTGTAGTTTTTTGTAGTAGTAAGTCGTAGTAGGAGTAGTAGTAGTGACGGTGGCTGAACATAGTTGTTGCTCGTGCACAAAAAAGTCCAAATGAATTGAGTAAGCACTGTGCTGGTATTTACTACAAATACTCCAGTTTTATGCACAATCTACTCATCTCCCACTTTTTTGTTCACTCAAGTCATATTGTACTTGCAACGAGTAACTTGAACTATCGGTCCACGTACAAAAAAAACGAATACTTTTTATCTAACGTAGGCCTACTTCTACGTAGGAGAGTATTTTGGTTGTAGAAAAAGTAGAAAGGCAATAGTAATTGTCAAACTAAACTATTATTCCTGCAAAACTTAACCAAACTCTGTTGGAAGGGAGCCGGGAAAAGCGGGAGACGACGAAGGGGTTACATAAGAAGATTTCTAATACTTATTTTACTTGACATGAACATAATATAAAAAGAAGTATGTAATGCAATGAGATATTTCTGTGTTTTTTTTCCCTCAAACTGGAATCGCTTCTCTTGTGCCTTTATTGTTTCTCTTCTGCACTCCAGAGCAACCCAGAAAGACTCAAGTACAGTGTCGTCGTCATTTTGAGTGGTGGCAAGCCAAGGAATGCGCTTACTTGCATTTGGATTCTTGTTGAAGAACTAGTGCAACGCTGTACATTTGGTCGCTTTTTACGCTTACTTACTTTCTCGTGTTTGATATTTTCGGTGCCGGTTTTTACGAGCAAAACTGTCTCTCTTTTTTTTCTCCGCACTTTCATAAAGCATAATAAAAAGCATGT
This sequence comes from Troglopedetes dispersus, assembly GCA_027744215.1. Classification (NCBI taxonomy): domain Eukaryota; kingdom Metazoa; phylum Arthropoda; class Collembola; order Entomobryomorpha; family Paronellidae; genus Troglopedetes; species Troglopedetes dispersus. The sequence continues at coordinate 10,951 of JAHZNF010001898.1, forward strand.
ACATTTATAATAATAGCACGCCTATAGAAGATAGAGATACTTATTTTTTGTTGTAGCACACGATCCAAAAAAAATTATGGGATAGTAGAAGTTGTGTACCTATTTTGACCTATAACTTTCATTTATTATAAGAGAAGAAAAAGAAGATGCAAAGAAAAATGCTGAGCTAATAGATAATAAGGATTGGACATACTTTCCAAAATATCAAATGGAGAAGCCACACGACTGACTCCCTTTTCCTTTAGTTTATCTCTCTTGTGAATAACCTTCCAAAAAGGCGAGAGGAGAGGCTGATAGAAAAAAAACGAACTAAACAGTTTCAATGCCAGTTTCGCAGTTGTAATAATAATAATACGTAGCCTTTAGTAGCAGTAGTAGTACTAGACCATGAGCAGTTAAAAGTTTGGCAGTGAAGGGAAGGGAAAGCATGTTAAGTAGAGAAGGTACCTACGAGCTACGTACGTGAATATATGTACATGCAGAAAAAACCACACACAGTGACGTGACGGCAGCAAACTCCGCGCTGTAATAATAATGGTAATGGTATGTAGCCTCCATTGCTTGTAAGAAATCAGTAAAATGAGGAAGGAAATTGCAAAAATGGTCTTTTTTTCTACCAGGAATAGTAATAGTAATAATGGTGATGATGATAGTTGGTAATAATGACAACGTCGAAAAAGTATGTGTAAGTATTTCTGGAAGTGTTCTGCTTTTCCTGGTGAATACGCGGCGCTGTTAAGTATATTGATAACAAGCGGAACCGTACGTACGTGGTAAAGAAAGAGAAAAAAAACTGTTCTGTATTAAAACTACTCCATGCATGATTCAAAATGCGTAATCCCATTTCGTGCAGGATTTTTGGTTACTTGGTCCTCCTTGGCTTACTTTCACCGAGCAGCTCAAACAATGTGGTTTTTGGCATGTGTATTTGCTGTCATGATCGTCGTCTTCATGGGATCGTCTAAAAGCAAATAGTAATCTTTATGTCCTTCCGTTGCAGTCACGATATTAATATTAATACGTAATATTCCATTCTGTCCTCCTACCAAAAATGTTTCTTTTTACAATTTCTGTGTAAACGAACGACGTTGTAGGAGGATGCGTTTTAAGATAAGCTGACAGCAAGTTCAATCGCTTTTTTTGGTAATGCTGTGTCGTACAAGCGAATCCTACATCATCACTACTACTCTCGCAAAGTACCATCATTTAAAGTAGAACACCTCACACTATGCATATTATATGCCTACTTGCGTATCATATAAGTTTACACGAGTCCTACATATTTAGCAGTTACATAAGTCATATTTTCTATTATCGCCGCAAAAATCTGGTCAGCTTTTTGGAGGAAATGCTTGCTTCCTCCGACTTTGAAAAACTTTACGTGTTTTTTTCTCTCTCATTTAGCTGAGCATTCTTAAAACAACCTCTGCAAGGCAAGAGTTTTAAGCGGAAAGCTGGCTTTCTTCGCCCTTTTAGAATACACATGATGTCTAAAATTTCACAGGGAAGCATTAAAGATGGAATTAAAAAAGACCTGTCTGTGGCTAGATTACACCTGGTTGTTTCTCATTTAGAATTTAAATAAAAGATTCTCCGGATGATAATATAAAGAAGGCGAACATATTTTTGTCCTTATGTTTTGCTTATAAATGTCCCTCAACTGTGAAGTAAGACGCACTTAATTCCGGAGATGTGGACAAGGGAAGCCATTCGGCAGCCAGTCCCTCACTAATTTACTCTAATCCGAATAATAGGAAGGAAAGGCCTTTTCATGGTTCTTGTGAGAAAGCCATGCTAGACAGGAATCCTTTATCAAATCTCTCGCATTTTACTAGTACCTATGTATGTACGTAGAAAACTCTTACGTCCATCAGCAAGTGAAACTTAAAAAAAGCTATTATCCGTAATCCTCTAAAAGTCTGCTGGTGTTTACTATTATGAGCCACCACGTCATTTCCGCATCTCGAACCGTCCATACACAATTTCATTAGTCTTTACTTTTTCGTAAAATAAAAAAAAATTTTTTTGCAAGATATGTGGTACGCTCGTGGTTAACCGCGTATGTAGAAATATAAACTTGACATTTCAGCAAGCAGACACAAGTAGAAAAGTGAGTTAGAGAAACAAAAGAAAGTCTGCCGCTTCGGCGTATGCGGTTTGTGTAAGATTACTTCATGAGCCTTGTAAAGATCACCACTAGCCGTAAAAAAGGGGACGAGCAAGCTCATAAAAATCTCGCATCCCCTTCTTCACTTCTTCATAGTCTGTCACCAAAATAAGCAAAGAACCAAAGACATGGGAAATCAGAAGTAAAAACTTGTACGCCCGACGGCAGCTCTCGAACGGATTACCACGAAAATCTCCTGTCATCAACTGGTATTACCTCTGTGTGAAAGAGATTGATGGAGAAATGATAGATTCTGAAGAGGTTCTCAGAAACCAGAATTACATACACAGAATATGTAGTGGGTATAAGAGAGCAAAAATAAAGGGAGAATATAATATTAATCGCTATAAGGATAACCGTTCACTTGTTCTTCGCTTTGAAGTTTCCTTCTTGTTAAAAGACTGCATTTTTGCAAAAGAAGTGGTCCAAAAAGGAGTGCTTCACCAGGGTTTCTTACATTTATATCCATGTAATACTTTTGATTCTGAAATCCACTTCATGCCGACCATCTGGAGGATACGTGGTAAAGACGAATCAGTACAGTTTGGCTATTTGTTGAAGCTCTCTTAGTACTTCTCAAATCTGCACGTAATCGAATCTTGGTCTTTCGAAATCATATAAATAGAATCACATCTTGATATTGTTCAACAACATGAACGAATGCATCCCTATAATAATAAGTCTATATAACTATGGGGAGCCTCTTGTTTTTTTTAGTTTCGATGTTTACCTTTGTCTTTCCCTTTGTTCTCTGGAATATAGTCCCAAAAAGGAAAGCAATGGAATTGCATACCATTTGTTCCCGCAAGATGTGTCACAACAACAAACAGTTTGTCCACTCCTACTCTCTGTTACCCGTTGTTTTCTAGTGACAAGCAATCCCCCTGGGTGCAATCTTATCCAATTTTCGTTTGAAGTGCGTTTTAATTTTGTGTGCCCATCCTGCTGTGAAACTTTTCAGTTGAAAGAAAGGAATCACAGGACTTGGTCGATTTCTTTCGAGTTCTCTTTTTAAAAAAACTTTCTGTGAACATTTTCAAAGCAGCAACTCATGAAAGCTATAGAAAACCGGATAGTTGGTCAAGAACACACACTACTTTCACCAAAGATAAAGCAGAATATAAAAGCCCAATTTAGAAGTTCCTGTCCATTGCCATCCCACATGAGATTCTACACCGGAAAAAAAATTGTCGGTGGGCACAAGATATACGATAATTGCTCAGTGCCTCTTTTTCCTCAGAACCAGTATTAAAACCGAGGGAAAGAAACAATCTAAAAAAATCGGAAACATATCAGCAATATTGAGCTGATATCTATACGTTGAATGGCGTACAACGACATGAAGGACAACAATAATAAGGAAACGAATTACATTGCATTGGATAGACAAAAAATTTAATACAAAAACGTCAGCGTAATTTTTGTTCCTGTCGTTTGAACATTGGTCAAAGGTAAACATAAAACTCACGATTCACTTGGGCTTAAATTACGGACCACAGAAACAATACAATTATTTGGCTTCGCTCACAAACAAACAATTTTAGAATCATGAAAAACCATCCTCAAATCGTATAACGCGAATCGGTATTCGGTCGGTGCATGGGTGACAAGAAAGGGAGACAACAAGAACACGACTGAACACTAAGAAGCGTGTGCATTGATGGTGTGAAAGAAAAGAAGAAACTTTCACAAGGTCGCCGGTCGCCCGATACAAATCGTAAAAAGATCAAAATGTATCTGCAGAAAGATATAAGATTCTCGGTCTAATGCTTGCCACTATTTCACTGTGGTTGCATAATACTGCATGTTTAATGGCACTATATAAGCAGTTTCCACTTTCCACTGCAACATACGAGTTAGGTCACATCATCACCCTCTTTCGACTGTTGTGTTGTGTTTGAAGATGTCAATAATGATAGCTGCAAAGGATGGCATTATCTCTGTTTTCCCTCTTTTCCCCATTTCATACATCTTTTAAAGAAATCGACCTAAGAAAATCGTTTGCATGAAGGGTAATGCAATTTATATTCTCTTTCCCATTCTAATTTCACATGCATGATTGTGGATATTTTGTGGTATTGTCTTTACCATTTGAGTCAATTTGAGTAAACTACGAAGAAATGAAAATTTCGTGTTTCGTTCTCCGATTAGAAGTCAATTTTGTTTGGAGACATATTACAACTGACGAAGTATCACATAAAAGGAAAGAAGAACTGGCCTTAAACGGTTGTTTGATATCTGATGCTATAAGCAATAGACCTAATACTCACTGACGTTACATGGGAATAAGAAAGTACAATCTTTCTAATGTGTTTGATTGAGGAAAGGGAGAAAAAAGAGACAAAACACTTCAGGGGAAGGAAGACGTGTATTCGTTCAAAAGAAATAGAGCGAGAAAAGATGGCGTATTCTCGTTTTTGACTCTTCAGGTTATGTCTGGTCATTTGACCATGCCATTCTTGTATATGTTTTTGTCATTTATCACCTGTTTCCTGTTCCTTACTTTATAGCATAACAAAGACAAGGACGGACCTTGTTTCACATTAGACGACATGCTTTTCCACACAATAATAGGTATAAAATGTCAGTGAATTTTTTGGGGAATTGGCCTTTTTAAGTTTTTCATAAATTTATGGAACCTGTAAAATCAGTGAGAATTTTTGAAACACCAGCACGATTTTCTTGTTTTGCATGAAATAATGCATAGCTCACCAAGTACAAAACAAAAGCTTTCCAACTCTTGGTCTTGATGATCATAATATATTATGTGTACTCAAGGGGTTACTTGAGACTTCTCTGCAAGCCTTCATGCCAAGCTTTTAAAAAACTATAAGCTTTGCTTAATTCAAATAATTCTAGCTTTCCAGACTCCAGACACACAATTTCATCACTACTATTTAAAAAATATATAGATGCTTGTAATATAACAATCATGGAAAAAGTAAAATCTTACCCGAATATGATGTGGTTTCCTGAAATTTAATTACGTTTGCGTATATTGTACACTTTGGTTTCAATAAATTTGTTTCTGCCCTGAACTATTTCAGTTACTACCCTTCAATTCAATGTGACTTAATTAACGTTGGAATCTTGAACTGTATAACACGAATAAATAATCAGGAATCGGTCCACACTTCCTCACTTTCTTCGTCGCCTGAATCCCACTTCAAACTTTATTTATCTGGTTTGAGAAAATTGTGGTCTGCAATTGATGTGAATTGTGAGATTGAAAATCATGCATAAATTTTGATGACAAATTATAAAAGAGGAAGGAAGATGATATTCTCTCTAGTCAGCTCCACACACAGTGATATTGGAGTCACTGCAGAAAGAGTTGCTTTTCACAATGATTCATACACACTGAAGCTATGTTTCTGTGTTCCAATCTGTGAAAACCGCATAATAGGCGATTTCCATCGTTCACCTAATATCCAAACTAGTCTTTCGATAACTCAACTCCACGCTGCTTCCAAACGAGACGGAATTATCAATAAATGGGAAAAGTTTGAATGACCCGAGTAGGTGCACACTACTGCGCGTTTGGACACGAACACGAACAACGGTCGTAAGCAGCCCAAACCTTGTTCTCGATGTTTTGATAGAACACTCGCTACCGCATAGCATTCTACAACATATATCTGTTAAGAGAAATTCCACTAAACTTTACTGACAAAATCATCACCGTCATCAACATACCTTTCAAGTGTGAAACGGGTATAAAAGGGGACAAATTAGCTTCTCGACGGCTGTTGTTTGGTCAGTGACAGCAAATGACTGTGTGGTTATTGTTGTAACTTTCATATAACCCTTCCAGCAC
>JAHZNF010001899.1:0-12867 GCA_027744215.1 Troglopedetes dispersus
AGGAGATGGGAAATAAAACCTACCATAATTTGTTTGTTGTATTTACTATGACGTGAAAAATGCTAGTTTATAATTTTTAAATGAAGGAAAAATGCGTTTTAAAACAAGACAACTTACCGTTAAGAACGTGGACGAGTATACTGTGAGGTACAGCATTGGAAGGATTGCACGAATATCGCCCCGAATCCGTGGGCTTCGCTTGTTGAATCAAAAGATACGACGTGGTCGTCTCACCCTTCTCTGTAAATGGAATGATAAAAGGAGACGTGTGATAAAGATCAAAATACAATGAAGGGAAACGTACTTAACGAAAACATTAGTGAACATTTGCATATAAAATTTTACCTGTGAGGACACTGACACCGCCTCTGGGGGAATTGTAACTAATTATCTGTAAAGTGAGAGTGTAAATACACAAAACAGGATTAGTCTTCTGAGCACTGTCAAGCAATTTAAGCTATCTTCAAGTATTATAATCATCAATGTACAGATATTTTACATGCAGCGTAAAATCTCATTAGTTCCAATCTAATTATTCAAAACTTCTAACGAAATCATAGCTAAAATACTTTCAAACTTGTCTTCTCTCGCATCTTCCGCTTATCTGCTTCATCATAGACCTTGCACTTCTATTTCAAAGTTGTTCATCAACAAACTGGTGCAAAACAAGTCCTGCAACCTTCCGCATCCATGTAATTAAGTAATCACAATGAACATAATACTCGTGGATAAAACAGATTACAACAAACGCATGAATTCATAAAGAACAAATCCTCATGTGTCGGCACGTGGGCAAGGCCACGTCCAACGCTATCCCCAACAAAGGTCACTTTCTGTGTTAAACAAAGGATCTCTCGTACTCATTACTCTTTACACTGAAAACTCTGAAGATGACATGACATGAAGGCAACCTCGGACGCTTTTGTATTGCGTATGTGGTACATGGCCACGTTGATCAACAAAATAATACATCACTCACCGAAAACTTTGAAACAATGTATAAGCAAAGCCACATGTTCGCACACTTCATTCAGCTAGCTCGATCTGGTACAGTCACATGACACCACCACCACCATAAATAAAAAAGTATCGCTTAATATGATTATTATGTATCACATCATTCCATCATATCATATGTCATGTTGTGTCATATCACATCTAAACATCAGCAAACCATTTTTTTGACCACCAAAGAACAAAAAACAAAGTTTGCTTAACTCTTTTTTGTTCTCTCAACCTACAAAAATGCTAACAAAAGAGCCATCTCATATATTATCCATAGACCGGCACGACAATTCATTACCATAAAAGTTAAAACGGCTGTGTGGCTGTAATACATTCCGCTTTACATCCATTCTATTCACATTGCCTCACACATACACACACAAAAGTAAAAATACTGCTGTTGCACTCAGAAAAATGGAAGGAGGAAAAATACCCCAAGAAAAAAAAACAATGTTTTATGGTTAGTGGTCCGTAGGGGTGACCCATGTCACAGACCCATTATCATTGACCATAATCACTGCACGCAAGTGGAAAAAGAAATGAAAAAATAGATCCCGATAAAAGGAAAAAAAGATTTAATGTATGAGCATGAACACTTATGTGTCGTAGGTATAATCATACACACATCTCATATTATAATGGAAAACTTGAAGAAAAAGAACAAAAAAAAGTATTGGTAAGGTATACCCCGATTTTTTTCTCAAGTTTTGCCTTTCCAATACATCCCATGGGCTTCAAGTTTGTCCTCTCCCTCGTTTTCTTCGTTATTTACCCCAGCGAAGCAATCGCGTCACTGCCGCCACAGCAATAACAATAGTAATACAATGGGTCGAGTAAAAGTCAAGTGCTCTCCCCTCCCTTGCCACAAAAATGTGGAGATAAATTTCCAAAAGAAGGGGAAAATATCACGTACTTAGGGACTGAGAGGAAAGTGGAGCGGGAGAAAAACCTGTGTGTGTGTATTTACGAAAAAACAATATCTTGAAGAATCATAGAAGGAAAGTAGCACGAGTGGATCTTGCTGACTAGTAGCTCTCTCATCTTTGACGATGATGGCTGATAGTTTTAGATATCATATTGTCTTCCAACAACAAAAAAAATATCACTTGATGAATGAAAAAGAATAGGAAAAAGGGAGTGCTTTTTTCATGTCATACAAAACGCATGTATTGTCTCCCCTCAGCTATTTGTTTCCTCATCAAGTGAAATATACTCAGAGAAAAAAAGGAGCTCCAGGAATGATTTTTAAGGTAAAGTGCTTAAGAAAGCTCATGTATGGATAACAATGTCGTCGAGAAGTAATAATAGTCGCTATTGAGTGGAGTCAGGGAGTCGCCGCCTCCGGTAAAAGGTTTGACATGTGAGTGTGACATGACAAGGTTGACATTCCCATTCAAAATCATTATTATGATCATGACTCCCATTATAACGATGACTGGTTGAAGAGATGGAGAAAAGGAAAAAAACTCTCTCTTCGCTTCTAACAGCTTTCTCTCTTCACCTTTATTATCCTACAAAAAATGTATTTATGGCGGCTTGTGTTCATTTTTTGTGCACCCACACACAGAAACGCGTGTTCGGTAACATGTATGTAGGCATATGTTTTAGTGTAGTAGTGGCCACAAAATCATGAGCCATTCTGTGCTGATGCCACCGTCAAACATTTAATGGGATAATGATGACACGGCTGTGATGATGATGGGTATGGTGAAAAACCAAAAGCGTAACAATGCCTTCTTTTTCGGATTTTTTTTTCTACCAAGAAACCTCCAGTTTTCCTCTGGTTATGTGCCTCTTCAAACTACGTTCAAAAATATCACAACATTACCGCAGCAATGTGCTTATTTAGAAACATGGCTCCATCAGATTTCCCCATTTTTACGCACACGAAAATCAAACTACGATTCGTTCCCCCATTTTGTACCAAAAATTTCATCGTAACTTGTGATTACAGCTGCCGACAACCACCACCACCATTATTTAACCGACAACAGTTAGCAGCATCATCGATAAAAAGAAAGTGGGGGAGGCAGGGCGGTGATCTTATAGTTTGTTCTGCAAGTTTGTAACACGAGCTCATGATTATTTCTGGGGTTCGGTTGCATCGAAATAAAGTCATTTCTTAGTTGGGAGTGCATTTCCCGTCTCCCCTCGAAAACAAAATCAGAAGCTTTTGATGATAAACGATATAGCGACCGCCAAACCTCTCCACGGAATGATACGATGTGGGTGGGTTGTTTATAATAAAAATACCTTTAAACACTCTTGTCTTTATCTACTTAGAAGAGCCAAGACAAGGGAAAGAATGTAGCAGAGCAACGCTGAAGGGGCAACCGTGTTTTTTTTTTAAGAGAGAAAGTTAAGTGCTTTTAAAAGTCTTCAGAGAATTATCTACTCCTTTACACTCTTCTTCTCTGCGATGCACACTTCCATGTAAATCTTTGTTTCCTTAGGTTGTACCAACTTACTTGAATAGCGGCATACTTTTTTCCCTCTCGACAAACTTTTCCTTTTAATGTCTGTCTACTTAAGCTCGATTATAACACCTGCTTTGCGTATCATATGAGTGATACCCAAAATTAAGTGAGCAGTGCTCCGTTTTTATGTATGTAATTCTCTTTCCGGCTGTCATTAAAAAGATTGGCTGGGAAAAAGGGATTCCTTCCCTGTCATATCGGAATGTGCTCTCCTTTTCACAGAAACAAGTTTCCCTTCCGGAAACTTCCTTTTCGGGTTTTTACTCTCCTCAAACTCATTCCTCCCTTTTGAAACAAAATAGCACGTTTAAATTGTACCCTCTTGCCTCCATTTGCGTTTGTCGGAATTTTTGAGTGCATTTAGCTTTGTGTTACGTACGTTGCGTGCAGTGCATGCTGTTATTATTATTTTTGTCCTGTGCGTCGTCATCCTCATGATCATTCTCGTGAATGTTTTATTCTGAGCTCGATTGCAGAATTAATTATAAAAATATGTACGACTCTCGTGGGAAATCTAGGCTCTGACTAGACCCAAAATATAAAACAGCAGCACTATGGCTGCACTCTCTCACACAAACTACGCTAGCAATAAAGTTATCATGGTTGCCTCCACGAACCGGAGAAAACTTTTCCTGTCTCTTTCAAATACATGTGCGTTTTTATCGGGCTGCTGCGCTGTACACATTACGAGAGAAAAGTTTCTCGAGACTGTCTTCCATTTTTGGATTTATAGTTTATTTATATATTAAGTACATAATTTTTTTTTGTTTTTCTCCCTGCAACCTTAGTTTTGGCTTAGAAGAGAAAAAATAACAAATAATCAAGTATCAGCCTTGTTCCTGTCCTGTGGCTTTCTTCCCAGTGCTTTTGAGAAATAATATCGAGACAAAAAAAACTGGATGTCAGCGTGCTCCAGTGATTAGTTCCTTTTCCGTCCCTCAAAAAAAGAAGCACGAGAGAAAAACTGAGAGAAATAGTATCCATCGGGGATTGGTGGAAATACTTGCCGTTAGAGTGAGTGATACTCCCTTGCATATAATAATGATAAGTGAAAGCACTTGGTTAACTAAGAAAAAAAACTGGGTTTCCTGTGCTTCATCCTTTTTTTGCTAATTCACTCAACTCTTCTCCTCTTTTCAGTTCCACGGTGTTTCGGATTAGAACGGAGCGCAAAAGGGAAATATCATGGGGCACACAACGACAGACACGGAATGACATTTGTTGAGAATAAAAAGAAGAATAAAAAGAAAAAACTTTCCCATTTCTCTGTAATATGATATGGTAGCGTAGAGTAGAGGAAGGAAGGAAATTATGAACTACGACATAAATGCTCTACCTTTTGTGCGAAAGGGAGCAGTCAACAAACGAAGAAAGGAAATGAGCTGTATTAGGGGCAATAATAAGTCTATTTTTTACAAAAAAAAGATACAGCCAACTTTGGTTGAACAAATGGAATAAGAAAAAGTGGAACAAAATGTGTCCGAAAGAGCTTGTAAAATGCGATGACAAGCAAGACAAAAGCCTCCTATTTATATGAAGCGACAACCCACCCACCAAAAAACACGACCCACATTTGCACAAAAAATCGTACCACTAAACATCTTACGACAAATAAACCTGTTCAAATAAAATAAAATAAAAAGTTGACATACAAAAAATCTCTTTTTCTCTACTTTCCTACTAAAAAATCATTCTCAAGATCTCCTTTTTGTATTTTCTAAAAATCCCATTTTCTTCCATTGTTTTCATAAATATGTACTACTGTACTAAAAGAAGAAAATCGTGTTTTACCGGAATTGATGTGTACCCCTGCTTTCCCTGCAGTGTAGTAAGTTATCTACCTTCTTCTTGGAAGAAAATTTTGGTCTATTTATTTTTGTTGACTCAATAATAAACAATTGTAGAAAAAGGCTAGCTTCACAAGTCACGCAGCTTGTTACCCCGATTTCTTCTTCATTTTCTGCGATTTCAATAGTAAAAAAATCTTTCGTTTTTCTCTGTCCTTGTTATTTGCTTATTCCTCGATAATGAAGTGAGAAGGTTGGGTCCTCCCATAATTTATGCATCAGGTTGGAAGCTACACAACTCCGCGGTAATAAATTTAAATCCCCTTTCTCCCATTATTTTTTCACGATCATCTACCGTTTTCCAAGGAGCGCGTAAAACTTGTAAGCATGTTTGAGCAAGAAAAAACAACAAAATAATAAAAAAACTGAATTACAGAAAAAGGTCACAAAAATGGAATCGTGCTGTGGAGCAAATCACCCAAATTACTTTTCCCTTCACAGACACACGAGTACAAACAAAACACACACACACACATTCACAAAAGCAACATTTTCTAGCTCGTGTTGTTGTTGTTGTTTAGCTATTGTTGTTTCCTCTCTTTTGTCTCATCCTTTTTGTTATCATTATTAGTAGTAGTTACAGTTGTAGCAACAATCTCGGAAATAAAAGGAATGAAAAGCATTGGCTAACACCTCTACTTTTTCTTTGATATTCTTTTTTTAGCACAAAAGGCTCGAAAAAAATCCCTTTGACTCCAATACCCTTGCTTACCGCGTATTTATATGCGCATACATTTCCGCTTTTGTGTCTTTTTATACCTTTATCTTCATTTTTTCTCATCCTTCCTCTCTATCTCCTCAACAGTTTTTTTCTTATCTGGTGCTGCAACGAACAACAAGGATGATGATGATGATGATGATATCTATGATGACTTCACTGACGATCATTTACTTGAGTAGTGTAACTAGTGTATGAGTATTTTCTGTCCAAGAAAATATTTCTGTATGAACCCTTCGGCACAAAGAAAAACTTTCTTTTTTAGACATCATCATCATCTTCTTCGTCGTCGTCATCATCATCATCCTGCCCGACATGAAGAATAGTGGAAAAAAGGAGAGCACGGGAGTAGTAAAGAAAAAGTAGTAACAGTTGTTGTAGAAAAAACAAACAAATCTTTCAGACATTCGAAAACCATTTCTTCTTCTCCTTTCTTCCTCTTCTTGTCTTTCGTGAGTAGTATGTGTGTTTACCGAAAAGTTTTTTTTTCCTGACAGATATACGAGAAATAAACGAGACGACATAATGTCGCTCTTTCTCTTTTTTCTCTTTAACTTCTAGTACGTAAAACTACTTCAAGTTTCATTCCACCGCAGTACTACAATTTTTTTTAGGTAGAACGCTGTTTTCCTTTGAAGAAGAGTTTTTGAGGGAAAAAAAGATTCTCAAAATAGATATGGGTTTTCATTCTGCGCTACTAACTCCCGCACTACTTTTTTTAACAGAAGAAAATGAAAAATAAAATATTAGTTTTTGGTGCACTACAAAAAAAGAAGTATCCATCTTCTATTGGCCTTCAGTCTTTAAGATGTGTGCAAAGATTATACAAGTGCATTATGGTAAGTTTTTTCAAAGATGTTTTGTTGTTGCTGTGTGTGTGTCGTGTAAGAGAATGCACGATTCCAAAATTTCTTCCATCCATCCTTCCCTGTCGTTTTTATGGAACTAAACTTTTCCTGCTCTACAACAGCAGGGAAAACAAGAAACGGAAAAAGTGGAGGAGGTGGATGTAGTGCGAAAAGAAAAGAAACAACATTAAGATGAATTCATGTTGTTTCTTCTAAGTACCATTTTTATTTACTTTTTATCAGTATCATTGCAGTAAGAAAATATTTTTCGGGTTTATCGAGAGAGATCCCATCACAGAGAAAAACTAAGGTCTCAAAGTAATGTACATGTATGTACATACATAACTAATGTTTTCACATTATGCGCACACCCCAGATAGCATCACATGTGCAGCTGGCATTTTCCATTTATATCGCGAAGACACACGTGTGTTCGAAAATGGACTAGCTGTGTAGACACGGTCACCCTAGCTGCGCTGTAAATTATTTTCCTTCTTTTGTAACCCTGAAATAAGTTTGTTGAAGGGCAAGTCAGCTTTATCATGAAAGTGAAAATGAAACTGAGATTTTTAGAAAAAAAAGAAGAAAAAGCTTTTTAGTTGATTAAGCCACCTCTCTCCAATTTTTTCTTTAAAATTGCTCCTTCACTTGTACACAAATAAGTGCACATGTGTGCTTTCGCGACTAATTCCTTTCATTAATTGTTGTGCAGAAGTAAGTAAACAAGAACAGGAATTCCCTCAAGGTTTCTTTGGAAAAAAATAATTGAATGAATGAGCAGGAATTTTATGGCCCAGGGAATGGTGGGTACAAAAAAAGAGCTAGCGGAGCTCCTTATGACCCCTGCATTGTGTATTCGCTGCCCTTTTCAAATAGTTCTTGTGTTGAAGGTGATGATGATGATCGCTCCCCAAAAGCAATTCATCTTTTTTCCGTTCTCGATGAACGGAAACAAAGATTTACTGCGAACGATTTGGTGGAGTCCAAAAAAACATACCCGAAAAGGAGATGGCGCGCAGCAAGCAGATGCTAACAGATAATATTAACGATAATAGAAAACTTTCTATTACATCTCTTTCACAAAAAAATGTGGTGACTGTCAACAGTTTTCTGGTAGTGTTTCTCTCCAAAAGAATAATTATATCAGAAGTTCATCGGCACTCCAATATCGTCATCAGTCAATGAGGTCACACATATATTTTTTTCGGAACTGGAGAACAAAAAAAAACCCAGCATCCTCAGTCAGGAAGAGTAGCAAAGGAAGTCATTTTAATGGAAACAGGAACACATACAAAAGCGGGTTTTGCCACGAATCTCCATTATTTTGTGCACACAAAACAAAACCAAGAAGTGCCTGTACCAAATGTGTTTCAGTGGAAGAGAGGAAATGGAAACAGAACCAAGAGCGACAAGCCCCCTCCTAAATATGCATTCAGTCACGGAGCCAAACAAACTCAGAATATTTTAGCATGAGGAACACAACTTTTGAATTTACATTTATTTGTCCAGCAATAATAATGACGGGATGGACTCTGGAACGTTGCTTCACTAACTGGAAACTTTTTTTTTTCAAAAAAAAAACTAGTGCAGCATCCTCATTATGAATATATTTCGTGTCAATGTGGAAAACGGAGTATGAGAGGAAAATGAAAGCGGCAAGTCGACAAGCAGGAAGTCTGCCAAGTAAACATGAAAAAAAAACTCTCCACACTACTTCCACCCATCCCGCACATCTATGTACCGTACCTACGACATCCTCACACAGCCCTTGTCCAGGCTGTTCCAGTCAGCTAATGGATTTCCCAGGAAAAGTTATGTTTGTTAAAAACATCCACAGAGCTTCTCCAAAAAACAAATAGGAGATGTGTAGCAAATACATACTACACCGCAGTCTCCAAACAATTCCTGTTGTAAATACATGCCTAAATGAAAATTTTCAGTTTCACGTCATCCTCAACCTTTCCCGCCTCCTCCCACACACACTATTGTTTCTGAGTTTCGCCAAAAAAAAGAATCTTTTCATTCCACTTGTACGTGTGTGTGTATGTATTCAAGTGTATCATTGTGTTTCTAACAATTTCATCCCGTAAATATGCACCACATTCCAATATATCTTTTTCCCTTGACTTCCCTGTCAACACTGGCATTCCGTGTTATCCCCGCATTTCCCACTCTCATTGTGTGGTTAAAACTTGGAGTCATTTTCGAAGGAAAAAATTAAACTTGTTTTGGCACTGTCTTCCTCTAATTTTGGCTTCTTGGTTGAGTGAGAGAGAGAAAGCTCCAATAATTTTCCAGGGAGAGGGGGATACAAAGTGCATAAGAACAATAAAGAGGAAGGTCTGAATTTTCCTGGAAGGTTAAAACTGAAACAAAAAAAAATTCTGGGGAATGTGAATAGGCGTATTAGGAGCGTGTATAAAAATAGAACCTACTACGTGCTCCAAACCTCATGTTCCAAAAATTGCTTACATTCATATATATATTCCCCACGCTAGATGGTCATATTGATTCATATTAAAAAAAGTGTGGTATATTGTATGGTGCTCTGCCGGAAGAACAATTGCTGGTGGTGGTAGGTATTATTATTAAACTTTTCTTACTAGTTGATTCTACCATTTTCTCCTTTGTGTGTGCAGCTGGAGCTGGTTTGGGTGAGCTTCACAAAGAGAGAAGAAGATTGTTAGGCCTGGAATAATATTAATAAAACCCAACTTTGGAGCCAAAAAGCAAACCCTGAAGAAAAGGAGAGAATGGGTTGAATGAGAGAAGGATGAAAGCCTTGAAGCTTTTTTTTCCACCTTTCCTATTCTCCTTCACTTTTTTTCCTCCAGATAACTCCACCGCTAATGCACTAAATAATGGAATTCAAACGGGAGCAAGGGAGAAATCTCAGTGTGCGTCTTCCACAAAAAATATGTATGTATAAATATGCTTGTATAATCATAGCACGCCATCACCCACCCCAGATCTGACTCGTTGTAACGCACCAGTTGACCTTTAATAAGAGGAAATCACCCAAAAAAAACTACTCACTTTGTGATTCTCATGGAATATGTAAATCTACCCGCCACTTGATATGTTACATTATACCAGCTCCTTATGTTTCACAATCTTCATTTTAGATTGCGTTCTTCTACGCATTACGCTTTCATAATGATATAGTATTCTACCATCATCCTGGAAAGTAGACAGATAGGGCACTCATAATAGCAAGATAACCTTTTCTTCTCTTCTTCACAACACTATAATATTATGAATATCATTTTCAAGTGTAAAATCTCGGGGAAAAGATTTAATGAGCACAAAACTCTCCCAGTTGAATGGAGTATAAAGCGAAGGAACATAAAAGGTTTTTGGACTCACTGCAACCTCAAGATTCTCAGATAGCAGGGCACACACTTTTTGAACATTTATGCATGCACATTTCTGCCGTGTAGATTCCTTTTATCCTTTCTCCGTCGTATTATCAGTTTTTTTATACTGCGCATTATCATGCACACAATCTTGTTCTCCTATCGTGGCTCTTGCCATCATCCCATTCAAATTAATCGGAAACAATAATAACCGGAAGGAGGTAGGCATTCATGCCATAACTTGTGAGCAAAAGAACTACGCAGAACTACGAAAATAAAAGGGGGAAATTATATGAACACAATGGTAACGGTATAAACACCACCAACGATGACCTGAAATGCATAATTCCAGCATCGTTGAATGAAGAGTACACCCAACTCTGAAAAAGGAAAGACGTGCCGTTTTCGATGTGAAAGGAATGTAATCAGCGAAAATCTTGTTTTTCGCATGGACTCATGTGGAGACACCGTAAAAATAGGAGTCTTCACAAGGGCATTATGCTGATCAGTCTACAAACACAGGACGACCAGACACACGCACATTTTTTGTACCTTCGTTCCGAACCACGAGCCCAGGAAGATAAGATATTCAGTTCTGAGAGGCAAAAAGGTGCATCAGATAAGAGAGCTCGTCCGGTTTGTTTGACGGTTCAGTAACAACACGTACATACGTACTGAGAAAATCCTTTTCTAATGATCAAATGAAAGTCAAAGAGTGTGCGCCAAGTGATATATGTACACATGAATTTTTTTAAAATTCTGTTTTTCCCTTCTCACAATTTCAGACAGCTTCTATCTCAACTTCAGTATCAAAAAAGAGAAAAAAGAGAGTGGAGCACACAAACAGACAAAAAATATTGTAATTGGCTTTCCCAAGTAAAATATTGCGGAAGGAATGGAATGAAAAGAGGAGAGCTTCTCGAGCTAAAAAAATATAATACATGTATGCATGCGTGTTTGACTGTGCATAGCAGTGTGATAGTTGTCGACGAAGCACAAGATGTGATATGTGATGTGATGTAATGTCGGTTTGAAAATACTCATCCTGATAACGACAGAGATTCCAAGCCATTCAACAATCCGACTGTGCAATATGCTCACACGTTTTCAGAGAGCTTTTTGTGGTTTTCAGAATGCCAAATGGGTTTTAGCCTTAGCTTTGAATTGAATCTCTTGTGTCATACTGTCCTCAGTCTCTGTGTTCCTGCTATTCAGAAGAGAGTGAAGTATAAAAGTATCTAATCATGGTATTCATTATGGATGAGCATTTTCGAAAATCTCTTTTTCAGCGGAATAACTGCCAAAGTAAAAAAAAAATACCGCGGCGCTAGCATAATCTTGAAGCTTCCCCACCACTACACAGAGATATTATTATGCAAGTGGAGAGGAGCAAAGTGCGCTAGGAAGGTATTTAAAAGCAAACACAGTTAAAAACATGAGAAGGACAAGGGAAAAAGCCGCAGAAACTCCAGCCAACAAAATTATAGAAGATATCACGCACCACTAGTGTCAATTTGAATATATTGTCTACATAATTTACTACTTTTGAAGTGGTCGTGTGGTCGTCGCCCTCGTTTGTGTGGAAAAGCATAGTACCTACTCGAGCAAGTTCTCGGGAGAGAGAGAGAGAATTAAAAATACGCACTTCTTACTTTTTGGAGAGTCACTTTGAGTTACTGCAACACATTACGCATTCCAGTGTATAATAGGAATTTTAAAATATTCAATGGCCAGGCTGACTATTATGTATTTCTGTGCAGAATAAAATGGAATTGTTTGTCTGCTCGTGTTTTCACTATTGAGTTGTTCAATGACTCTAAGCTTGTTGTTGTGTCCCAACAATTTTTCCTAGTGCAGATGAACCTGACTATTACTACAGCATAGACAATGGTGAAGATGAGACGATGAGATTACGTTTCAACGAACAACAAAAATAGATATGTTGAATACCTCCGAAAAAGGGTCTTCATTATTTTTTTGTAAATTTAATGAACTCAATAATGAAAATGTGGTGTATGTACCCGGAAATGTCGGATTATTTTTTAGAGTCATGTCAAGTACAAAAACACAGCACTATGAAGCGAACATGCACATATTATGCAAATTCAACGTAGGGAGAATTAAAGAGAAAAACCATGTACATCCGTCAGCTCGTTTTTTTGCAGCTTCATTGTTTATCTCCATGCATGTGTTCACAAAAATGCAAGGTGGAGTGCACCAAACTGGATCCGCATCAGATAATATGTAGTCATTCATCCAGTCCGGTATTATTACGTAACGTAACAGCCGTCCGTTATTCATCAATGCTGGAATGGATGGGATCAAAAGAGGCAGCATGTAATCTCGCCTGTTATGCAAGAGGGATTTGCACTTTTTATTATTTCAGTCAAATCCCTGTTCGAAAATGAATTGGAAGGCCGCTTGAAGGCCGGGACATGTAAACTGGAAACGGCACGTATTTCTAAAACATACTCCATGAGTAGAACTCTGATATAAAACAGGCAAAAACTTTTTTTTTCAAAGGAAGAGATCAACTTTAAAAACCAACAAGCAACAAGAAAAAAAATCCAACCACTCGTGCATTCTAAACGTGCACTTGTGCACAGATACCCTCAC
>JAHZNF010001900.1:0-30846 GCA_027744215.1 Troglopedetes dispersus
TATTTCTACTCATTTTTTTTTCTCTGCGTCATGATACGACAGAGGCATACAGGAAATGGAATCGCTTAGTCAGATTTTTCAATATACTAGGTGAATCCTGGCTTTGAAACATCATAAAGATATTTGTTTAAGTAAAAGTATTTTCTTTTCGCCCGTGAATGGTTTCTTTTTATATGTCTATCTATGGGCATTATAACTCCGGTGACTAATAACTAATACACACGGAGAATACTAGTTATTATGTTACCCACTGGAGTGCAGGCAGACAGAATGTCATTGGTGGAATTCACTTTATCATATTCAACTGTATACATGAGAAAGTTTTGTTGAAATCCAAGTTATTTCTAGTAAAATATGATAAAAGCAGATTAACTTTTCTTGCCCAAGATTGAACTACCTTTATGGAAGAGCTGAAATGCTTCATTATTGCATTTGGCAAGAAATTGGGAAAAACTTACGTCTACAAACTTTCCAAGTCACTCAAATTTTTGCTTTTAAAATGAGATGTAAGTACCTAAGAAATTGTCAGTGGGTGTTTTCGATTCCTGTTTTCACGGAATTGTTTGACGATAAAAGGATGCAGTAAGTTTAACTAATGATTCTATAGGAACGAAAGGAAAATGAAATTTTGAAGTTCTAGACGGTTTTAAAACCATCAAATCCACCATTTTAAACCTTCAGGAACGTTAGCATGTGATTTTTACCTGTCATAAAATAAATTACAAGCATAAATTATTTTAAGGATCATGAAAAATACATTTTTGCACTGTCATTCTTCTCAGAGAAAGTATGAGGAGA
The DNA here is from genome assembly GCA_027744215.1 of Troglopedetes dispersus. Classification (NCBI taxonomy): domain Eukaryota; kingdom Metazoa; phylum Arthropoda; class Collembola; order Entomobryomorpha; family Paronellidae; genus Troglopedetes; species Troglopedetes dispersus. Next base: position 799 of record JAHZNF010001900.1, read on the forward strand.
AGTGACAAGAAATTGTACCAAAATGCCCCCAAGGCTGCCGCCGTTATTTGGGTGGTTATCCTAAATTGGCTTTATAACCTTGTACTTTCTCTCACAACCAACTGTAGTAAAAATGCAATCAATTTGTACCTTGGTCCACTCTCCTTGCAACACCCGACAAGATGTTCAAGAGGATCAGGGTGTTTCTACTTCCGTATGTATTTTGCAAGCTGTTCTCTATTTTTAGACTAAGCAGAGTCCCTATCTAATTAGGCACAAGGATAGCAAAGCCAGCATGACGTTGATCATCAAGCCAAACCAGTGATTTTCCAACTTAATCTGGAAATAAGGAACCTGTGGCGACTCAATAATCAAGTTGTCGATGAGCATCAAACACCACCTTGACAAAGTTTTGACGGCTTAATGCGTACAATAAGAAACCCCTAAGAGTACATAGTACGTAATTATTATGACGGCTCACTGGAGCCACAGTGAAACTCGGACAAGTCAAAATGAGTCGCAGTGCTTCGTGGAAGCTTCCATCACTGTCGTTCCTAATCATAATCATAGAAGTCAGTCTCAATGCACATATACATTTATATCATAGTTTTGCTCAGCTTTCTAACCGACTCCATTTTGACAGAAGAGAACTAAAAAAATAGTAGTTTCACTCTGAGCAACTTTCACCACCATCTCAGCATGTGCTAGTTCAATCCTCTTCTGGTTTATTTGATCATTCGTAATGTTGCTTGACTTACACCTTCTAGACTTCTTTAAGTGTGAAGTTTCCTGACAAGTAAAAAAATATGTCACTAAAACACGTGCATGCTATGTCTTATTGCCAACATTACATTACGTAATTGCGATTCGTCAGTACTGGTTGGTGGTCCAGGCAAAATGAGCACACTATAATATGTTGATTGTTCGTTTATTTCATTTACCACGATTAATTGAAGAGAGCTAGTAGGTATGATTCAATGATATACAACCAGCAGCAGTTTTTGTTGCTTTGAAATTCAACATTTGTGTTTTTGTTGATGCAGTATGATTTAAATGTTTGTGTTTTACCAACTATAATTAAATATTACAAATCATACATGCGCGGCATCCAAGTCCCCGGTCTTGGTTTCTTGTTTAATAATGTAACGGAAAGCCTTCAATTTCATCCTTTCTACTGTATGTAGTATCTTCAAGTAACTCTCGGTGCGGTGACAATACTGACGATGGCAAAATTATTTTCTGAACATCGTTATGATGCGAAATTGACTGAAAGGGACAATATTCTTAATAATTGGGAAAGAGAAAATCTTACAGGATTTTGCTTTGTAAATGTCTTACTCCTTTCCTACAAATTTCAGTAAAAAACAGCTCTTACGTGCAACATATTTTATTCAACCTCGTTCTTTGTATTTCCATAAACCTCAGCGCATTACATATAATCCGTAATCCAACATTTTTCTCTTGTAATGTTTACGAAACTGCCAAGAAAATATAAATGATACTGACTTGAAGGGTATATGCAACATAAATTTTGATTACATTAGAAGTAAAGTAGTGCAAGGAGACTTTGCTTAACCACCTCTGAGGCTTGGATGACAGACACTGTGCAAAATAAGTGGATCGTTCTTTTTGTGCGCTAAACGCATTTAGCAGTCATGAGTTTTCATACATTATTACATATGCGAGATTTGGAAGGTTACACTCAAACCACGTAAAATTGGTATAATCGTGCGATGATATTTCACATGCAACGTGCCAGGTTGAGTTTATTAGCTTCATTACCGACAATTATTGCAACACGGTATTTTCTGTAACTTCCAATTAGGAAGAATGAAACTCCGCGGGTGAGGCGTCAGATAACTTAACAAAAAAATACGTAGGCACGTTCCAAAAAGCTTCAAGGACTAGCAGTAATAACACTCCGAAGGGAAAGGGCATTATCGTAATTACAAGAGAATTGTACATCTCCGTTCTTATTGTGAAGGAAAGGCGGTCTTAAGGTACCAATTACAAACATGGTGGGCGCTTTGAAATAAGAAAAATGGATTAAAACTCGCAGCAATGTACTATATAAATTTAGCAAATTAAATGGTGTGAGTGTAACCGTTATTTAGGAAGAAAGTTGGAAGTGACTGTAACCTATCCGGGAGTTCTCTACGTGAAAGGTAGTACGTTCTATAGCTTCCTAGGTAAATATAGGAGTTTCACATGTTGCAGAAAAGCATAATCTTATGTGAAAGGACAAGAAGAGCAGACTACGCTCATCGGAGGAGTCAGCAAAAGAGGCTATTTGCAAGAAGTAATCTACCTAAACAAAGAGAAAAGTCGAGAAATGTTCCTGCAATTTCGTATTTTATGCATGTTACTGACGGAGGTCGAGCAGTTTGTAATATGTAATTTTCAGTACAAGCAAAAAGTACGCATACCACACACATACATACATATTATATTCCTTTCCATTGCACACAAGTTGGGACGCAAGATAACATCCACAGAGACAGACTGACTCTAGGGGTACTTATACGTATTATTATGCATTTTTGTGTGGACTCATGTGCTATATATTGGTTCTCACAAGCGAAGGAGTCGTCTTGTATGTTATAAAATATTGCTTGATAGGGTAAAACAAAGCAATTTGTGCAAGCTTGTTTGTTTTATATGTATTTATTGCAGGGAGTGGGACTGAGCGGTCGTAAAAGGTTCTCAAGAGGTAGGTATAATTTTTTGTTTTATAGCAATAAAAATTCTACTGCAATTCCTTCTTATCGTAATTTTGTAGTTCAGTGAGTATTTTGCCAAAGAGATCAAGTCCACGCATTTCTCGCAGTTTATCAATAGCGATTTGGTATTTTGACAATCCTTCTTTAATTCCTTCTTTAAAGTCAAGAGGATTGGTAGGATTCTACCTATCTTTACGAAGCTTGAGAGTATAATTTACGTACACACATCATGTTCCTATGAGAAGCAAAAATTATGATTCAATAATTCTTTCACTAATTGAAAGCTCGTCGAAAAATAGTGTGACCTTACAGTCTTCAATGTAATAAAAAAGATGAGGGTTATTAAGAAGTTATAGGGGTTTGAAAATCGCTAAAATACATGGAAGATTATCAGTGAGTTTACAATTTTTTTAGGCACTGTATGTAGTTTGTGTTAAGAAAAATTGTATTACTGTTGTGATATCCTCTCTTTCAGAATCATTTTCCGCCTCAGCTCAAGCCAATTCGGGTGGCCCGAACAATGGGAACAGTCTAGGTTCACCATTTCCTCAAGCTTGTGTTTCCGAATTAGATGTATCCTCAAAACGGCCTCGTGACAAACGAAAAGAGATCCGGTCCAAACTGAAACTAGACAAGGTTTGTGTAAACTTGTTTCTATAAAATTGTTTATTTAATAAGCTCATTCGGAAAAATAATTAAAAAAGAGTGATGGGCAAAAGTAGACAGGTCTAAAATTAACAGTCAGGTGGCAACAGATTAACGTTATCTGATTAACATCATCATCCGATCCAAAATTCCTTCATCTTTTGCTGTATCGAGCATTATATTTTGTGAAATTGAAATTATGCTAACTTGTTCAAGGCCATTCAAGTGTTGATAGAAGAAATGATGATTCCTCGCATCGTAAAATTCCTCAATGCTTCCTTGAGAATTAATCCCTTCTTGCAATTCTTGCTGGGGAAGAGAAAAGCATCATCGTATTGATACATCGATGGAATTAGTTTGTAACTAAAATCGGGTGTTGTCCTCCTTCCTCTCGATTTAGTACGAAGAATCCTATAAATGCAAAAAGCTTGTAACAAACAGGTTTTCAGCAACTTTTCACCAAGTTTTGATAAAATAGAGTAGAGTAATGTTAAATAGAATTCACAAAGCCGTAAGTTCAACTTGACCACTCGATCGAACTGTGTGCCTATTAATGCCACAGAGAGAAAATGTTAGCTTTCTGATGACGAATTTCGATTTATACGTGAATCTGTCTATCGTTGACAAGTGACCTATGCCGTAACCTTGAAGTAATTTTTTGTAGTCACCCCTTCCCATTTAACAATCCTCCGGAAGAAACGTCTTTGGAAGGTCTTATCCTTGATCAAGATGACTCGGCCAAGAGAGTAACCTAAAATATTTTATACACGAAATCAACAATTTTCCTGAATAGGTTAAAACAAAAAAGGTGTCTGCAATCCAGTTTAACCTCCCTAGGAATCTAATAAATTCAAACTGAACAACCAAATGAGCATTATGAAAAATTGATGTAGATATAATGGGAATAGATTATCTATTATTAAAAATTGATTGGAAAATTATGCCATCACTCTTAACTATTCGTACGTCCTGAAACAACTTGATATCCTATTCATTTTTTGGGTAATAGGGATATATATTTATTAATTAAAAATCACAAGCTTTCGCTGCGCTACCCGCGAGCATTTTCAACTTGATATCCTCTTCGGAGTACGCACTGCTTCAAAATATTCATTCGATTCTTCTTTTGAATAGGTTCGTAAACACCCTTTCCAATCTCAAACTTGCACTTCATGCACCTTCCTGTGTGTGCATAGGGAGTCGAGGACATTTATTACGATACGTAGCGTTTGTTAAAAAATTTTGATCACTGTCCTAACGAAATTCGAATGAAAAACAAAGCGAAGTCACTTGAATTTACCATGTCATTGTCAAACTTCTCATTAAAACTCAAGTTGTCACGTGTAGACAAGCTGATAACGTCATACTTTATGCTATAAACTTAACTTTGTGGTGCAATTCTACATTGCAGTGGGAGTCGTCCACCGTCAGCTCGGAAAAGACGGGCTGTCGCTGGACCTTCGTATTTGACCCTGCTGGTCGACTATGCTACTATTGGTCCATGGTTGTGTCCCTTGCCTTTTTATACAATTTTTGGGTTCTCATCTACCGATTTGCATTCCAGGTAAGTAAAATTTTTGTTCTCCTATGCTTTTCTATCACTTTATGGCCTTCATGAGTGGTGGGAGTATCAATGATTTTCATAAAAAAAACATTTTATGAGACCAATGTCACTGCGGATTTATACTTAGATCCCTTGGTTTTTTAGCGCAGGTTTTTTTAAACACTTTCACTGCTTCCTCATAAATTTATCAAACTTGCAACGTAGTACGTCCCAGAGGGTAGTTATTTTCGTATTTTATGTTTGGTGATCGACAGAATGTTTTATTGCAATATCAGCAAAAGGGTATAATAGAGGAATTGTTGACATAAATCTTGTTGATGAAGGTCTGTCTGCACCGAACCCTATACAGGCAAAGCTAAATATAGACTTAACGAAAGTTGAGTAAATACAAGTGAGTGACAAACGAGCGTTTCGTGGTAAAATCATCGATTCTAAATATTCTCAGTATGTCAACTTTATTACTTGCCCAGCGCAGCTGGTACATCAAAAATAAAGACAGTGAGTACATACGTCAAACTAAATGTTCCAGAAAAATTACACCAATTATCTTCTTCTTCCACTTGGTTATGTAATGCAATTTATTGTTATGAGCAAGTATGACCTGCTTCTCTGAGTGTTAGTAATCCGGTCAATGATGTGAAATTGGAATTTTTATGTTCCTTTTACCTGTCACAGCAGAATTAATAAAATGAATTGAACCACTTGCATTATTCTGTGGTGTGTCGGAAATAACTAGAAGGCTATATAAGGCAAGCAGAAGGTGTCGAATCCGCATGGTTTAGTAGATGTAGTCAATATGTATGTAACTGGTGAATAATTTCACGTTTTCAGAAGTGAGGAAAATCAAATAATCATCAGTGTGACTCGCAAAATACAATTAATCCAAGTGTTTTTGAAGATATGTTCGTATGTACATAAATACATAAGTGGTAATATGTGCAGATTTGTCTTCGGTTCTTGATTTTAGAAAAGACCTTTTACGTGAAAGTACCATTTCGAAAATCAAAGAAAGTCTCTTTTTACCTTATGTATGTAAGTCTACAGAGCCTGTTGATACTTACATGGATGAGTAATGTCCAAAAGGCCACTATAATCGTGTGCTCTCAAAACTCGAGTGCGTCCCACTCAAAGGATATATGTACGTAATGGTGAAACCAAGGAAGGAAGACAAAAGAAGGGAGAAATAAAAGGTTATAAATAGTAGAAAAACAAACCGTCAATTCCCAAAAGCAACAGTTGTTGGCTCGTGTGATGGTGAAGAGGTACGCACCGAGACAGAGAGTGTTTGTAATTTAATCTTTTAACGGAAGACCAACCTCAAACGAGCACTGTAAATTGATTTATTGAGCCTCTTGTTGTGTACCATTTTACTTGTAGTTTTCTCGTCATCAGTGTACACCAGATACTTAATTTTATTACAAGAAAGAAAAGCCATACGACAATTTTCATCATCACATTTTTACCTCAAGAAAAAAATAAGGAACAGCTATTTTTGTTAGCACGCTGACAATCAACTGCTCCCTGATATTTACTCACATGGGTAAAGAGTTTAAGCTTGAAGTTAGATATGTTACGTCAACCTAGAGAGCAAAGAAAATCGTTACTTGGTTAACGAATTGCTAGTAATAGAGACTGAATGCAAACTTGGTTGCTCAGTTTTGTGCGCATCCAAAGAAAGCAATTTCGTTGCTCACTGACGTTTGTACCGGAACTATCCCGCCTGTTTTGCAATTTATATGGTATATAATAACTTTTTATTTTTTACAGGAAATTAGACATGAAACTCTTGTACTGTGGTTTTCCCTGGACTATATCGCTGACTTTTTGTACCTGCTCGACATAGGAGTTCATTTCCGAACAGGCTACCTGGAGGACGGTGAGCACTATTTCTAACTCAACGGGTCGTTTTAAATGCCGTACCTTTCTTTTCATCTCGCAAATGACACATTGGGTTTTTATGGATTGTGTGCGTTCATGTGTTTCTAGAGAATCATGACCAGTATTGTAAAACTACATTACTTCGATTTTGCTGGATTTTTTGCGTACAAAAGTTATTTTTAATGAGCATTATTTTCTGTAATGTGAAAATATTTTTAAAATGGCGTCTACGAGTAGGAACAATAAGAGGAAAGAAACAGAGCTACATATTAGCTACGCTCATCGTCCAACTAATGTAGCTGGCCATAATAAAAGCAATTTTTAATTTAATTTTTTGTATATATGTGTGTAGGCGTTCTCCAGACAGACTCAACAAAACTTCGACATCATTACATGAACTCAACAACATTCTACATAGACTGTTTATGTCTCCTTCCTTTAGACTTTTTGGTAAGTTTTCATATTTGATAACAAGAGCCTTTATACTATAATACATGCAAAAAGCTACACAAGAAAATGTGACATATCAAAGGGTTACAAATCAGAAAAACCATAATCCGTCACTAATAATAAATAAATAAGCTAAGTTAATTTCGTCGTGTTTCTTCGCTACAGGGGACTAGAGCTTTAGTTTTATGTTTATGCCACCTACCTGCTAAGCCACATTCATTTACATAAAAATGGTTCATTTTTTCGGTGACAAGATCTGGGGAGCAAAGTCAGTGCGATACAATAACTTTAATTTATTATTTTCAGTACTTGTCCATTGGTTTCAACTCCATCCTCAGGTAAGCATAAATAATTGACAGCTCTCAATTCGAATTTCTCAATCCCTATTTAATTATTATGCCTTTATATCATATCCCTTGTTAAGACGCACCTGCGATTGTATATACAGCGAATATATTTTATTAAAAAATTCACTCTTAGGTGCTTCCGACTTGTCAAAATCTACCGATTTTGGGCCTTCATGGATCGCACTGAAAGACACACTAATTATCCTAATCTCTTCAGGTAACTTATTTTTTAAAAGCCTCCATCAGCAATTGACGAAAAATGCTCGTGCCTCTTTATTCTTTTGGCGTCGAGATCATTTAGAAATGCAAATTTGTCTCTGCTGGGATCCTCTTCAAGCAGGGTGCCAAAAGCATAAGTTGAGCTTACTTTCATGTAAATGAGGGTTTATATATCTTTTTGTAATTGCAGATCAATTAGCTTAGTCCACTATCTTTTGGTGATTTACCACTGGAATGCTTGCCTATTTCAAATAATTTCAAAAAACGACGGCTTCGGCAGCAACGATTGGATTTTCAAAAGGAAAGATAATGAGTCTGCCGACGTACTTAAATACTACCTGGAGAGCTTCTTCTTGTCAGCCCTCACCTTGTCGTTGATAGGTAANAGCAACGATTGGATTTTCAAAAGGAAAGATAATGAGTCTGCCGACGTACTTAAATACTACCTGGAGAGCTTCTTCTTGTCAGCCCTCACCTTGTCGTTGATAGGTAAATAAGCCTCTTGTCCTCCTCTTTGCCAACGAATCACACGCCTAGCTTTGTAAAGTTGCAGGAACTAGGAACAATGTTCACATCTCATCATTACCTCATTTACATTGCATTTGCATAGCATTTTTGAACCTTATCGAATACTACCATTGTTTTGGATGTTCACTTGCGATGAGTGGATGAGTGAATGCAATCAGATATTATATTACCTTTTACTCAATGAAGTTGATGATACGTGGTATTTGTAGGGCCATGGTAAGCCACGTGTAACCATGACGCATATTAATACAATTTTAAACCTGAATGAAACTAGCTTTATGAATGCTAACTTTCATAATATGTACATCTTATGATACAATTTGCCCTGGAACGCGAACAGGAAACCATTAGCGAGCTAATGCAAATCTTTATTTGTTTCTTTCATTTGTAGGTGACTTGCCCAGGCCTAGAACCCATGCAGAGTATATTTATATGATTTTTCAGTTTGTGTTGGGCCTTCTGTTGTTTGCCTCAGTGCTAGGCCACGTGGCCAACATAGTAACAAATGTCTCCGCTGCCCGTAAAGAATTTCAAGGTAAGAAAATATTTCTTTTTGCTTCTTTCTCGAGAAAAATGACAGCAATTCATTTCCCAGCAAAACGAAGGATAATGTGTACGTGCTCAATCAAAGATCTTTATTCGTGGTTTACCACAAATTGAAAGCAACATGCCCATACGTATTTACATCTGACAAATGTTTGAAACTTCACTTCAACTTGTACTTATGATTATTGGTAGATAATCTTACACAAGGACCTAGACCTATAGAGCGAAACATTTGGAATGATAAATCTAGCTTGTCAAAGGCAAAAGAGGGTAGCTCACGGGTTTCAGTTTTAAGGGGAAAGCAAAGGAAGATTTACAGCAACTTCTGTACAAAATCCATTCGGTATAAAGTGAAAATTTCAAGAAAGCTGGACTGAAATGTGAGTGTTGAAGTATGCCCATCATTCGCATTGCCTGTCGCATTTTCCCAGATATCAGCTAACAAAAGGATAGTGTTTGAAGATTACAGTATTTATTATTATTCTAGCTTACTTACCCAAATGGCCAAAAGATACCCCGGGTAAATTTTCAAAGTTCAATTTGTGAGCGGACCACTCACTCAAATTATGTGGCATGTCCTCCGAAAATATAACCTAATCAAAGGACAATTTGATGTATCAAAAGTTTAACCAGGTTCTAGGGGATTTTTAGCTTTAATTTTACTATGAAAATTACTATTGGCAATTGCCTCGATTATCGCTATTGTAAGCATAAATTTGAATTCTCCCGTACTGCAATAAATCTAGCTTGTCAAAGGCAAAAGAGGGTAGCTCACGGGTTTCAGTTTTTAGGGGAAAGCAAAGGAGGATTTACAGCAACTTCTGTACAAAATTCAAACGGTGAAGTGTTTGGATACAAAATCCAAGTGAAAATTTCAAGAAAGCTGGACTGAAATGTGAGTGTTGAAGTATGTCCATCATTCGCATTGCCTGTCGTATTTTCCCAGATATCAGCTAACAAAAGGATAATGTTTGAAGATTACAGTATTTATTATTATTCTAGCTTACTTACCGTAAATGACCAAAAGATACCCCGGGTAAATTTTCAAAGTTCAATTTGTGAGCGGACCACTCACTCAAATTATGTGGCATGTCTCCGAAAATCTAACCTAATCAAAGGACAATTTGATGTATCAAAAGTTTAATTGTACAGAAGAAAGGGATTTTTAGCTTTAATTTTACTATGAAAATTACTATTGACAATTGCCTCGATTATCGCTATTGTAAGCATAAATTTGAATTCTCCCGTACTGCGGCTGAAATGAATTCTACACACACACACACACACCAATCAACACAGGGGACAAAATCAGAAGCAATGGTGGCAGGACCATTTGGTATGGTTTTTTAGCACGGAAGGGATGGGTTACGACTTGTGACCCCTGGCCTTGGCCCTGCCATAACTGGAGTTTAGACATTGTGGTCGCACTTAAAGAAGCCGCTGCCGTTTGGTGGATTTATGTTGCCCAATCGTTCAGTGTTAACCTGGGTAGGACTTCCTAATTGTGCTTGTAGAAGAGAGGAAGCTTCTAAATCTGAAGAGTGAAGAGGGTCGACTCTAAAGAGCTAATTTTTTTTGCTTTTTTGCAAAGTGATCTCACTGGTATGAGCAAATCTAACTCGAATTTGAGATTCATTATGAGCAGCAGTTACTGCATCCAAGAAAGAAGACATCAAGCACACATACCTAGCCAAAATTTATAGGTTCGTCATCAGCTCATGCGCTTTATTCGCGGACCTTATTATAAAGGACCTATAAAGATACATAGTATAATGTACCTACTAGTTTGCATTGTTCACAAACGATGTGTTGGTGTATATACTCGTGCAATTTCACTTCCATTGCACTCAGCAGACATCGCAAAGCAAACCCAAAAAAAACTTGAAGAAGAGGGCTTTTCCCAATGAGTCAACGTCACACCGAACGAAAGGGCCATTTGTCAATTCAAAACCGCCAATGAGCATACACAACAGTCCATCGAAAAAGAACCGGTATGTGTGATGAATTCATCCTCCCCAACACAGAAGGAAAAGTAAGCTTCTGTAAACGGAATGGGGCTCTGAAAAAAACTGAAACGACTAGAATACTCAGACATAGTACGTAATGACTACTGCGGTGCACCCATCATGTTCACGCAAAAACTCCTTCCTTGTAACAATATTGTATTCACAGTGTAAGTATGTGTACCAAACTGACGGATTTTGTTCACTCCACTTCCCTTTATGTAACGATAATAGGTACGTAACCATTCACAAATTTATTCCCGACTACTCTGCTATGTGAGCGATCAAAATAAATTGTAGTCAGGTTGACAGCTTCCTTTTCACGGCACACATATACACCTTTCAAATGCACCATGGAAGAAATCTACAACTTCTTCCGACAGAGCATTCAGTCACAGCAAAATAAACAAAAGTACCCTTTTCCATTAGCTCTTCGACAGTTTTTTGGACACATCCCCTGGTGAATGAATCCCGAAAAATGCATCAGTTAACCCAACTGTAATCATTTTATTATATCCATGTTGTGATCGATAGCGGCAAGATAAGCGATATGCTGAGCACTTCAACTGAAATGTCAGTTGTGCCAACCGTTTGGTTGGAAACAGCAACTTTGTAAATCCTGACTGCCTAGGGAGCTGCCAAAATGTATGCAATATGGGTGCCTCCTTTTTGGCAAAGTAAGGAGTATATACGAATTGTCATTTATGAACACTTACACCATCGGGACTAGGTACGCTTGACGAAATGCGTATAACTTTGAATAAAAAGTTACCCGGCCGAAAAGCGAAATTCACATGATGGAAGCTTGATGTGCTCAATGTCTGGTAAAAACATTTTCGTTTTGTATAACACGGCCTCGAGAAGTGACCGTTCGCACACTATACTTTACACAAACTAAAGCAATAAGTTCTTCAAATTGCTATTACTCATGCATTGTGAATAAATTGTTAATTTTTGCCGATTTCCTCAAATCGCTTCAAACAAAGGCTTGTACTACTGGGGGAACTGAAACAAAATCGTTTACTCGTGCGTCGTTCCTGCCCTCCTTTTTTTCTAGCCGAGACGGCGTTTTGTACTATGATTATGTTTTTATGATAGTTGGTTGAGCTGACTACTTAAACTGGTGTAGATGTGGCGCACTGTATAGCAATTTTTTTGCAAGGCACGTGTGTGTAAAGCACATCACAGCTTAATAAATTTCATATATGTAACTGCTATTTCGCATTATACAGTATTGTTTATTGCATGGTTGTTTCTTTTTGGACTCTGCGACGTTTCGGAATAGAAAGAGCTCGTTACGGCAGGAAGGAAGGGAGTTTTCCCACGTTCCTTTGTCTCCTGTCGATCTTTCATTAAAAATGTAATGGTAATATCGTATGACGGCATATAAACGTGATGGAGCACATGATACGTACAATTCAAGAGTAAGTGGATCAGAGATAGTCCATTATTTTGTATTTTCCACTATTTTCTGAAAGAAAACAATGTTTTGGGTACCTTTGTGTTGTACAAAGTGTGGAACATTTTTTTCTCAGCAACACCAACGCAACGTCCGTTTGCCGCACATGGAACATGAAATGGTAGCTGGTTTATCTCATCCAGCAAAACTAACATTAGTACTGTGGCTTTTTTCTTAGAGAGAGAGAGAGAGAAAGTTGAATGCAGCACATAAACGTGCGTGTACTGTGAATGAAAAGCGACGAATGGAAGAGCGATGGAAAACGGGGAAAAGGCGAAATTGTTCCTCAAGGAAAATTTCCTTTTGGCACGAACATAATATCTATAAATTATTTCTTATGTGTGCTGCTAACTAACGCTTTATGCTTCCAAGACATGCAAAAAAGATTTACTCTACTTTTGTAGATTGCCTTACCTTTCGCATACTTATTTTATTGCTTCACTAATACACGGTGGTGTAATGGATCTGTGAAAAGGAGAATGGACCCGGCTCACACCTTTCTCACTTCCGTCACGGGGAAATTGCAGGAATTATGCAATCATTCATCACCAGAATGCAACCGGAATCGCTGCCAACTAAGTGAATTCCTTAGTTTAGTTGTCTTCTAAGTTTGACACACGAGTGTCTGGATGGTAAATACGGAACAATCTTCTTTTAAATGTTGATTTATTGATTGTGCCACCCGATTCATTTTCTAACTTTTAAAAATATTTGTTTGATCTAAGAACATACATAATTCATAATGGGACATAATTCAATGTATAATCATTGATCACATATGTGGTCACTTTACTTATATGCTATAGCTATACAAATATTCAACTACCATATTATATATGCATAATAATCATGTGAATGGGTTGCTTAACTTGTGTCTCCGACCGACCCTTCCTTGAAAGAAATAGCAATATTTGTAAGAGTGAAGATTCTGTCGTTTCTCTTACAAAAGCAACTACTACAATGCAAAGATCCTTCAAGTGTACCTTTTCATACACCTTATTTGTAGATATGTGGCATTCATAAGAGTTTATGAAATTATTGTAGCAGTGGACACCACAACATTGTTACGGATTGAATGTTTGGTGAAGACTGAAGTGGCATATGTACCATGAGAAAAAATTATTTTAGTCGCTTGGGGTACAATGTTTCAAGTTGGCAATTTGTTTTCCCGAGCTGTATGTAGGAAGGAATTGCAGTTCTTATCGAAAATTACAATCTCTAGTTAATTTGATTCTAGGGGAGCTGAAAAAGTTTCTGAGATTTACATTTTCATTTCAGGCAACAGCAGCAATTCAGACGAACAATAACTCGGGAGCTAACTCCCACACTCTGCAATTTCAAATGCTGTAGAAAATTACGGTTTTTTTCGATTTATTCTGTACAATGCAACTGTACTGGTAGACAGACACAACCGGACAATATCCTAGAAATTACCGTTGACAAAAGTGTGAAATGTTCTGTAGTGTGCCACCATGAATAATTGGGTATCAACGTCAAGATGGAAACTCAAAGTTTTATTTTCCAGCCTCATGCATCTCTCAGTAAAATGGTTGGAAAACACCTGCTTCCACTTCATGTGCCCATCGAGTAAGCTATAGTTCATTCTAATATTTCGTTTTGTATCTATATTATTTTGATGAATTCAACCAAAATTAATACAGGAAAAGCTCCACATACTTCAAAAAGCCTTTTTATCCAACTACTCCCTTAAGGCATTCTCCTTGCAGATTTCTTTCTCTGAGAGTTTGTTTCTCTTTCTGAGACTGCTGACTCTTTCAATTTTGTTTTAAATTTTTAGTACGTAGTAAATATATGTACGTAAATAAACTATTATAGTTCAGTCAAAATAAGCATAAAATGGTGGGTAGATTTACTTTGGGGGCAATTTGCACTTTTAAAATATTCATCCTGATGAACTCAACTGATTTCTTATTGTCAATTGCCGCGTGATGACAGAAAAAGTGATGGGATGTTGACTTTTAAGATGTTTCAAAAGTTGTATCTTTAGCGCTACACCAAAGAACATAATTCAAGTAATGAATGGAAATGATGTGCTTACTCCATGAAGCAACAAATTGTCCCCTCAAGCAATCTAGCGACTCAGGTTTCAAGGGTCTGTTTTAGTAACAACTTGAGTGAATGAACATTTTTTTGCAAAATGTACATACATACATGTATATATTTTATGTTGTTGCATTTCAAGGGAGGTTGATTGAGTACGAAACCTAAAAAAATAAAAGTAGTAGTGTATTTGTAGGAATATAGCTATTTTTAAGTGCTTTTGAGTTTACATATACGTATATCCGTTACATCAAGCCTTCATTATACATATATGTACGTTCATCTCTGTGCACACATTGGTTTGACTTTTTTCCCCAGAAGTTTCTATTCAGTAGCATGAAACAGAAATTCAGATTTCCTTGTTTGCGTCTTTTCCGGAGAAAGTAGGACAGTGCAGTCGTTTATTGTCACTGTTTTCCCCTATCTTTTTTCTTTCCTCTTAAATATTTCGTTTGTCAAGTTAAAGCTTCACTGCTTTCTGTAGTGCTCTCTGTGTAGCTATAAAGGAGCCCAAGCTACAGCTACGCACGCATCATCATAAAATAAAGTTCATGACTTTCCCTTGTTTAACGAGACGTATACGAATTTTGTGTTTCTTCGCCGTTCCCTCGCTCTCGCTTTGTATGTGTAGCGCTCACACTCTTGTTTGTCACCAGTAAACAGAAAATCGTAAACAGAAGTATTATTAACAACATTTTTCCTCTGGTACTTTCCTTTTTCTTTCAATCGTTCTCGCACTTGTGAAAATCTTAACCACGGTCTCTCCTGTAGGCGTTTTCGGAGGATTTACTTTGAAAAATTGACTTTGCCTTAAACTCTTCATTTATTATACGCCACTCTGCTTGCTGTCGGAATAAAATGGTACACATTACTATTGTATGACATGTTGCCCCCTTTCATGCCGATATTTTCATGATGGAAGACTGCTGTGCAGGGGAATAATCAAAGAACAACTTTATTCTGCACCGAGTACCGTTAGTAAATAAAGCCGTGCTTTTCTTCAGATGTCTTTCAATTTTTTTGCTATGAAACTTTTGTCGCTGTGTATGCGCTTTGAGCTTCTGGCTTATTTTCAGTCTCCGATATAAGGAAAAATCCAATTGTTGTTCCTTCGTGAAAAAGTAGTTGCTCATGTTTTCGTCAATTTTTGGTTCGCCGGAAATTTGTATATGGCATGAAGCGTGAACTTCATTGTGAAAACAACTTTCTTGTCGCTGTCTGTCAGCCACAAGTTTTGGGGTTTGTTAACTGTTTCTACGCAGTCCAAAAATAGCAAAAAAAAAAAACTATGCATGCTCATATCGTCGAATCTTTCATTATTGCAAATTTGCTGTGTTGCCGAAAGCACAAGCGAGCAGGTATAAATACTATATGAACTATGAACACACTTTGAACGTCAGTGTGTGTGGAGTTGATGTGTCTATAGTATTTTTGTAGGTATCAATTCAGAAGACGCACCTAAAGTCGGTTTATGCACAGAGATAACGTTATGATCTATATACTTTTATGTGTGTTTATTTGACCTGGACCACTTTCCTTCCTTCTCAAACCATGCCTGTGTGTCGTGCATTATGCACATTCAAACGCTGAGTGAGATGAGAGTCTATCATGCTTCTCTAGTTGGTAACTGGCTCACGAAACTGCACGAGAAGATAGACCCAGCAAAAAATTGTATGGATGTATCCATTGTGCATGCATGTACATATGAAAGCACCGCAGCATTATATAATATATAATTGAAGCACACTCTCCCTATGTATCTTATTTTTTCCATATAAAAACCATGTCATTTATTGACCCTTTGTTGAGTACAAGGGAATGCCTATACGGTTATTTTTAGAAACAGATCTCCTCGCTGTTCTATATTTGGAGGCAAAAAGTTCTCCTTTTGTCACAAGTATGTGCATCATTTTGCTCACAATGAGAGAATACATAACTAACGCTCTACCGTAAAGTATAAAGTAAAGTCTATATATTCTTGCGCATAAGAGCGTAACCAGAAAACAAGGATGCTCACATTCCAGGAAAATGTTTCAACAACATTCAGATAAAAGGGAATGGTTGAAAGACTGAGCATGCATATAGTAGTGCATTTAGTAGGTATATAAAAGGCCGATTTATAAATGCACGTAGTTTTGCCTGTTTGTTGTTATAAGTTTTGCTGTCCCACTTTTTCTGTTTAGTGCACGAATAATGATTTCTAGAGATGAGTGAAAAAGATATTATTATGTGGATACAAATGGAAAAAAATGTATGGATTACGCTTTGTTGTTGCGTTCATATTTCATGGGTTCTGCATGCATAAAATGATGAAGATGTCTTGCTGTCAAGATGTGGCAGGAGGAAGCTTCTCTCCTGTTTGGCAAAGAAAAAAAGAACAGCTTCGTTATAAATATACTATCAAGTTAACTCCTGTTTATTTTTGGAAGGGAAAATATTTTTAGCTTCCTACATTGAGAACACCTTGAGTGCCCACTAAATGTGTGCGAATTGATGAACACCATATGGGCAATGTGAGACACTATTTTTTTAAAAGTATCTTCCAAAAAACTTGCGTTGGTCCTACCGGTCCTGGAAAAATCCAGATGTCATCAATTAGCAGAATCAACGAGTGCACATATATACATAAACATATTGAGAGCAAACAACAGATGAACCAAAATCTGACCGTGCGTGATGATTATTATCACAAGTAGATCTGTACGGTACATGTGTTTCAGCTAAAATTATGCAGATTTGTAGCTTTTATTGGTCATAACTTCTTTTCAGAGATTTCAACACATGGCACGTCCCAAAAAAATATCCACGCTGAGACATTTAGAAATTTTGCTTGAGTTTGCGGTTTAGCTATCTTTATCCCTGAATTATTCACCCGCAAATGTCAAATTTATTGACCAGACAAAGTGTCAGAAGAGAAAACCGCTTCCAATTCTGTGCTGAAGTGCTCCCTTTCTTTTGTTGTAAATTATTATGACCGTGATTTTCCTCTGACATTTCAATCCTGCATGGTTTTGCTCAGTCACTTTCACCAACTATAAATAGCACCTAAAACTACTGTGTTGGAAGTGTGTTCCAAAAGCCGTATATTTTTCTGTGGAATTCCAGAGATTTTTCACTTCTTGTAGATATTCAGGATAAACTCGACTTGTTTTATGAGGATCAGCAGGCGTAAGTTCAATATGAATACTGGATAAACAGCTCGCATCTAGCGAAGACAATTGCATGTACCTGTTGTAGTGATCAATGCCATTTTGCAAGTCTGCACTATGCATATTTTGATTTGATGACACGCAGATTTGGTTTTCAGATAGTTGCATGATGCATGATGACTTGACCTAAAATGCAAGAGATAGTTTTCATATGTTTACATAATAAAAAGTCGCAGGGTGTATTCTGGCTGAAAATAATTCTTTCATCAAAATCATGTAGTAATAATATGCTTACCACAAAGCCAGTCATTGTCAGCAGAAAACTTGCAACACAACTTGGAGTCAACATAAAACACACAAAAGCACTATATTCTACGACGACCACTTATGAGGAATGAAATCATAAATGAACATGTCTCCTGCTACGATTGTTTTAGGTCACGAAATGATATGTAGTGAATAGAACGAAATCTACCTTTTCTCTGGCCGTTCCGGCTGGATGGTCTTTAAAAGAGGTTTACTATCTGTGAAATGCGAAGCGACCATGAAAACGCAGCATTATAATGGGAACTCGGAGGGATATTAAAGTGAATGGAAGAAAGATCTTCTGCCTATTACTACATCCATACTACACAGAAGTGAAAAAAAAACAAAATTAAGCAAGTATAACACAGATTCGTAAAAAAACCATAATTAGCAGTGATGATGCAGTGAAAATTTTAAAAATGTGTTCTAACAAAATTCTTTAAAAATCCTGAAAAATGGATGATTTTATACTTCTCACTACAAAATAAGAATGCAAGTTCAGTTTATTTCCCCTTCAAGGTTTATCTTATAGAGGTTGACCGATTCAGTTTGCATGACTCAAAATACGCTAGTTGACATTACATTAAACTATGTAATAATTAAAATTACTGGTGACTTTTTTATCAACTGATTACCGAGTGACAGATGATCCTGTTTCACTTTAGGCAATTTGAGGGAGGATGGGTGGACGGACACTTTACCGAATTTGTACTTGTTCACAATGTGGTGCTGTGTGCGATGAAAAGAACTGATGTGATAAAACTATATAAAAACACCACTCACGTGGCCCACAATTTCGCCATATTGCTCCGGCTCCGATTAAAATCATTGAGGGTGGATTTGTAGAAAACCTGAGTATGTAATGTATATTGTTAAGCTAGTGTAGTAGAAGTAGTGTGGTTACAAAGTCATCAACCGGCTTAGCAGCGCTGTAAAAGATTACATTATTCATTGCCCCCAGCAGCTTACATAGTATTTGTAACGACTGTGTAGTTATATTTACAGCCGCATTCCTTCCTTCCACAACAACTATAATAATAGTAATAATAATAGTAATAGCTGTAGCCGTAGCCTTCTGATAAAAGAGTGTCCCTGCAAAATCTTGATTCGTTTGAACGCGTAACTGCGAGTCTAGGCATGGTGCCTTGTTGAGACAATTGCCACATTCAAACTTGCCTGGGTTAGGTAATAATCCGGCTTCTCCAATTTTCCGCGCTGGAAGCAATGATAGCGGGTTGACAGGGACGGACGGGGTAAAGGCTGGAAATCGAAATGAAATGTATTGCTAATGACAAGATACGAGTACGGGCTAAAATGCCTGTGTGGAGGAATGTGTGATGATGCAACTGATAAAGGGAACATAAAGAATTGCCCACTCTATCGCTGATCTCCTCCCCATCTCATCTTTTTTGTGGTACTTTCTTCCATTCTCGGTATCACATGTGTAAACGAATTTTCACCATAAAATCATTGTTCATAGTGTACATTTTACATGGAAAAGCGCTCCTCCTATTTTCGTTATAGGTGTAATCTTTCGTGAAGTGTTACAAAAATATACAAGCAGAATAATATGTCTGTCCGCTCGTATTTTGGAAGCTATAAAAACATTCCAAGCTTCCCGGTATCCTTCTAACAAAACGTAAGTGAACAAAAGTCGAGTGAAGGTCCTGGATAGTTAATTGCTAGCTTTCCGAAATAAACCGTACGCGATAATTTTATCATGGTTTAAATACGTAAAGATTCCTTTCACTATTTTCCCTTTAATGCCTAATTCAAACAGACGAATCAATCAAGTCTCATTCCACAAGGAAAGGTTTAACTTAAAAGTAAAACGGAAATTATACCTAGCACATGTTTATACAGCTGGGAATAACGCAAAGTATATATGTATGTAATTATTTTTGCCTCTCGGCTCTCGTAAAAAATCTATCGGTATCCGATCAGTTGGTGGTAAACCAATTAATGGGAAATGACTTGCTGCAGGTTTCGATTAAAATAATGAATCAAAGGGGTGTAATGTACTTCATTTTACCACTTGTCAGTCACATAATAAGAATGATACCACATGCGTCGCGAGTTTGATGGAGAGATGGATGATTAATAGTACATGTTGCGGAACTTGTGGTTTTTCTCATTTAGCTAAATTGGATGGAGTTAAAACGTACATGCGGATGAGGCGGGTGCCAGGATATCTACAAGTTAAAGTAATCAAATGGTTCGATTACCTTTGGTAAGGTTAACACCAAACTTATATATATTATTTATTCGTCTGCCAGTATTATTTGTTAAAGCTAATTTCAATTTCGATAGCCTTAATAATATATATATATATTCATAAAAGAAACGTAAAAAAACGCGAAATTGCGGAGGGACATTGAGAGGTAAAAGAAATCATGGCCAATAATCTCAAATAAAAATTTGCTTCATTGTAGGCTTACACAAAAGTGTTCTGATGAGGACAGAGCTGTCGGCTGTCTTCCTGGTGAGTGTAGAGAATTCAATAAGTATAATTCATTTGTGAGGTTATTCCTGTTATCTAATGATAAAATAAACCCGGGAGTTATAGATAAATGTATATTTTATTTTACACTAGACGTGTACATCAGGATTATTTATGTTGTTGTTATTGAATTGCTCAATTTTTTCTTGTTCACAACAAAAAACTAATTTAACCTTATGAAGTACACTCAAGTGCTCTTAAAATCTGATAAGAACATTATAACTCTCAACCAGAATTATGTTTTCTTCCAAATTGGTAACCGGTTGTTGTCTCATCATGTTTAACTTCTTGATTACAGGTGAAGTTGGAAAGGAGATGTACATCGTGAATCGGGGACGACTTCAGGTTGTTGCCGACGACGGAAAGACAGTGTTAGCTACTCTGAAATAGAAATTTTTCAAAATACAGAAGCTGGTTTTCTGTGTGAATTGGTGCTGCGTCTTCGACCAGTCTTATTTTCTCCTGGTGACTACATTTGTCGGAAAGGTACAAAACACTAATTTAACCTTATGAAGTACACTCAAGTGCTCTTAAAATCTGATTTACAACTGTCACCCTGAATTATGTTTTCTTCCAAATTGGGAACTGGTTGTTTTCTCACCATGTTTAATTTCTTGATTACAGGTGAAGTTGGAAAGGAGATGTACATCGTGAATCGGGGACGACTTCAGGTTGTTGCCGACGACGGAAAGACAGTGTTAGCTACTCTGAAACCTGGATCATATTTTGGTGAAATTTCTATACTCAACATGGGTACGGCAGGTGAGCCAAAGTGTAAGAGAAAGATTTTCATTCTTACTTTTTCTTCTTCTGGTCCCCTCTCCAGCCTGATTTTTAACTTTCACCCAGCGCATTTCATACAAGTTCCATTTTATCCACCTATATCAAGCTGTACGTACATATTATTCCCTTTTCCAAGCCGAGCCATACAAATGCTGATTTTTTTGCTAAGCTGGCTGCAGCTTTCCCTTTCCTAAGGATGCCTTTTCGAGCCTTTGACAAGCATTTTTCCTTCAGTGCTATTCCTAATATCCTGTCTTGCTGATCCAAGTTTTTTCTCAAGTGTTGGAGTGAAAGTTTTAAAACTCTCCATGTAAATCTGAGGTAAGGTAAATGGGGGTAAGTTTAAAATCTGGTTACTCCTTTGTGCCAGACAACCTTATTTTTATTGTATACAAGTCAGGACGTCTCTGATCACAAATGCAAAGCAGAGTTCGAGATTGCCAGTTTGAAGGCCTCTTTGCCTTCCTACGCATTCCCAGTTCTATAGATAAGTTAATCACCTACATATGTACAACATTTATTAAATTCGGGTATGAGTTACAAAAACAGAAATTTGCATGGCCTGCTTACATATGGATCTTCTGCATTCGGCCATAATATAATATCACTCTGAATCAAATCATTTGCACTTGCCGATTAAAGAAATAAATTTACTTTCTTCATCAATAAATTGATCTATATGGAATCAGGGTCTACTTGGATGGTATCAATGTTTGCATAATGAATTCTGCCCTACTTCAAAGGAAACAAAACAACTGTGTGCGTGTGAGAGAAGGGAATCTCATTTCATCTTATTTTAATCTTTCCATTGATTTTCACACCGCATATTTGGACCAGAAATTGAGTCTGGCTGCAGAAGGCCACACATAAAAGATAGAGTCGTAGTAGTGGGGAAAAATAGACGTATTGGTAAAGGTCTCACAAATATTTTATCATGATATAATAATAAAGGCAAGCGAAGCAGATTTAACACACAACAAAGACAAATCGAAGCAAAGGAACTAGGATGTCATGTACGGACAGGCGTCATAATTATGTTGCCTACTCCGCTCTCGGAGTAGTACCCTTCTTGAAATGCAGAAGCAAATCCCACTTCTTTACATTCTGCTCTGTTACAACAATGGTTCGAAAAAAAGATCTACAAAATGCAATAGAACGTAACAAGACACTGCCGGGAATCACATTAGGGAATTGGCAAGTCAGAGTTGTGTTTTTATTTCATATAGCGAAGGAGCACGTTGAAAATTTTCTCTTTGTCTGCTGTTTCGTTTCTTCTGCTTTTCCATTTTTCTGTTGTCGCTCCTGTTTTTTAGCCAAGGATAAGCATGTCTGTAGGCTAGAATTGGCTTTCTTTTCCTTTCCAAAACATCACAAAACTCGAATTGCACACACTGCAGCGTATTTACGTATCTGGATATTCTACCAGTTCCGCAGGCTTGCTTGTTCCTTCCCAGAGAAATATAACAAACTGGAATGTTTGTACAAAAAGAATAAAAAATAAAGTTGATCAGTGACTACTCAATGTGTTCTGTTTGGTAGAGGTGAAGCCAGATTCGTCCACTATTACAACTCTGTGTATCATTGTGTTATTCATGCAGTGTAAGGAGCGTAGAGCACACAAGGGAAGAAAGATAAAAAGAACAAGAAGCTAGGATAGTAAATTGGGTGCAGTGCACTAATATGAGGAGAAAGTAGGTAATGCATGTATTTGATTCCACACACTCCCTCCCAGTAGTCAACGAACCTGTAAGGAATGGCTCGAAAGGATGATCGTATAAAAGTGAAAAGAGATGAGGAGCTATCTTCATACATCTTTCCTGTACGGGTTCTGCGAGTCCTTAGTGGATGCATGGAACTAATAACATTAATGTAAATACAGGGTTTACATTTGTACCTATGTGTGGGCTTCGCAAACGAAAAGAATAAGATTCTGTTTGAGAGGAATGGTTGGGGAAGTGGGAAATAATGAGAAAAGTTGATTCGTAAGCAAAGTTGAGCATTTTTTAAGGATTTCTATTTCTGTTGGATGGATGCAGTGTGGAATAATAGAACAAAGGAGAATGGTAATGGTATTATTATATGCCAATAGTGCAAAATCCCAATTGCCTTTCTTCTCCCTCTTGACTGGAATTTGTAGTAATTTTGAGGGGAAAACAAAAGGGAAAATGCGTGCCACACAAAATCACAAATGCCTTTTTTATCTTATATGCAATGAAGTTAGAGAATGTGGATAGGTTACTTTCTCTTCGTGATACTAGATGACAATATCAAAATTACAACTTACTCCTTTTGACACATCTTTTATCTTCCATATGTGTAGCCTCTCTCAAACGACGAAGTAATAAATATGTGTTCTTCCTCGTTCAGATGCAAGGCTCAAAGAGGACTTTATTATATTGATCAGCCAATCAATCTTTATTCACAAGATATCTGAAGTATCACGTTACACAACCCATATCAACCACATTTTAAATGAAACCAGACCCTGGGCAAGGTGGTTCATTTGAGACAACAACTTTCTCTGCAAAATTCCTACCCTAATATTTTGTCAGTCCCACCCTATATGCCTTATATGTATAGTTGTTAGCAGTTAGTTAACTAACTCTACGATAGAAAAGCTTGTGTCGTGTGGGACAAACGTTTAAAGTTAGGAAGTGGGAAAATAAAGGTAGAATATTTATGTAAGTATAGGTGAACCATAACACATTTAAAATAGTAGGTAGCTACAAAGAAGCAATAGCTAGAAATATTAAATAAATTAATCGACCAAAATAGACTACAATTATATTGATTAATAATACAAATGCCTTCCGACAACTTGCAATTAGTAAACCCAGACGAATTCCAATGAAGGAATTTGATAACTAATTGTAATTAACTAAGTTTGTTTGCAGTTAAATAATTGTAACTATAGGTTACTTGTGATAGTTTCTTCGTAAAATTCAGTTTTGTGATAATTAAAAAAGTTTTTGGCAGTTAATTCACAATTATTTTGTAGCGGAAAAAGTTCCTTTGGAGGAATTCGAAAATATTTTTATTGGGAAGTTCAAAAATAAGTTTTGCGGGTACTTCAACAATAATTTTGTAGGAAAATCGTTATTTTTGCGGGAAGTTGAAACTAATTTTTCGCGAAAGTAAAAACTAAGGAGTAGCGAATGGGTTGTTTAAAAATATTATTCCAGTTGAAGGACAAGAGTTTTACGTATTATTATCACAAGTTTGAAAAAAAAGAATTAAAGAATAAACTGCGGGCTTCTTTTATGACAAAATCTTTGTTTGCGTTCCAGCAATTCGAATTCTACAAAGCGTGGCTTCTGCCACGGCGCTTGTTGGATTTATTTTGCAAATTGCAAAAATTGGAGTCATAATATAATTCATCACAATTTCATAAGAAGCAAATTAGTTTGAAATTATTTCAAACTAATTTGCTTCTTATTTTGAAATTTTGAAATAACTCGCTGACCTTCCAACGACCATAATTTGTTGTATTGGACTTTATTACATGCAGTATGCACTTCTTGGCGCAAAATTATTAGGCTGTCTCTTTTACGAGAAACTTGTTTTTTAACACGTATATCCTCAGAACAGCATACAGGAACAAATGATATTTTAAGCTACAATAACTAGATTCAGCCAGGAGGTTAAAAAAGTGAAGTCAGAGAAACCCAAATTGAGCTCGGTTATGTAGCGATGGCATCTTAATCTTGCACCTAACTTTAATGCGTTTTATGTAACTTTACGATAAGCATGGTGATGGACAAGTTATAACATAGAATTAGAATATTAACGAATGAAGGAATCGACGAAGTGTGATGCGATAATGAGTCCGTTAGAAAATAGTTATTTGTCGTGAAGGGAACAAAAGCGGAGCTCACCAAGGTGTTTCCCAGGTTCATTTTTCTAAGCAAAAATGCTTGACCTGACTGATTCAATTATCTTTTTTTCATAGTTATTATTCACTCCCACTTTTCTCATATGGCATTCTTTCCATGACATGGAAACGTGTATTCGTCTGCATAAAACAGACGTGTCATGTACAAGTTTGCACAATGATAAGGCATTTAACCAACATGCAAAAGAGAAGTTTGTTTAAAACGTATGGTTCTAAGTGAGACCCTTTACAAGGATACACATTAAGTTATATAGATAGTTCAATGAAGGTGTTTGTGGTAGGCTGTGGAAATGATATACAAAAACAGACTTTTTTACGGGACTCGTATCCACTGAAGAATAAAATAGAACTCTGTTGGATACTTGTACCAGCCGAGCACCATCAAAAGTGCTTGCTGCAAGAGGAACATGGTTTCCACGTAGTTGCTACTTTTCTGGATCGGTAATCAATCATTGGGAAAAAAGTTTAGTCAAGTGCGTCAAACCGAATCCCATTGGACTACTTTTAAAGCCAATTTCAATTTCGATAGGCTCCTTCATCCAAGCACTTTCTGCACTCATTGAAAAGACGAAAAAATAGAGCTGAACTCAAACAACCACTGTCTCCACATTACTTTTACAAATACTACTCTTCAGCTTACCCAACTATCTGGACGGATTTCAACCACACTGAGCCCTCGACTCGACGACTTCTACAATATAATGAAAGTCTTTAGCCGTTCAGTTGTCGGAAAATCTGCATTTTACACATTATATCACTCTCGCTGCAGGATATTACGGGTCCAATTCTTTTCCAGGGATCTTGGCCGTCTGGAAAAGAAAAAGTAATATAAAACAGATAAAATGTAGGGAAGCTAACGTGCTTCCGGGAAAGGATATTTGTGGAAAGAATAGATTTTCCCCTTCCCTGTCACTTTTATCAGCTGCCCCAGTCACCTCGTAGATAACATGGAAATTTATAATTCTTTCGGAAAAAAACGCAACTTTTCTTCAATGACTTATTGCCATTATTTTCTCAAGCCCAATCTGCCAGAAAAAGTCTTGCTCAGCCTTAATTACTAGAACCGTGTACCCAAAACTATTTTGTTGCCTGCAAAAAGCCCTTAAAATTTCCACTTTGCGTTTTTATTTGCGTCCCTTTTATAAAACTTAACTTTTCAACGAATTAATAAGTTTAGTTCGACTGGAGTGCAGATCAAATAATTTAATTTGCTATAAAGTAAAATTACCCTAGTTTTCAGATCGACTTGTGACGCTTGATCTAAAAATCATCATAATCTGCTACATGTTGCATTGCTTCCTTTGAAAATTAATGACCAATTTTCAGCCATTGTTATTCTATACTCTATAGAAATATGCTAAGAATGGCCTCTGCGACAGAGTCCCTAGAATTCACTAGAATTCTGACCAGCAGTCAGTCGCTATTTTGGAGCCCCAACTTCCCCTTCGCTATATTGCGTGTGTGTGTATGGTTTTCAAAAATGACTAATAGACACTTCTCTTTGTGACATTTCAGGTAACCGCCGGACTGCAAGTGTTCGCTCAGTTGGTTATAGTGATTTGTTTGTTCTTTCGAAAACGGACATGTGGGATGTTCTAAAGGTAAGAGAGGGAAACTTTTCCTGAAAGTTTATTACGACACATACATGTAGATACATATATCGCTATATCGCGTAGTCATATTTTCACTGTAATAGAAAGTTTAATAAAAGGATATATTAAGTGTGATTAATAATAATTAAATGTTACAATTAGGTTGAAATGTGCAACAGGTATCATATGTATTGTGTGTGTGTGATGTTCTAGGAATATCCCGCGGCGAGGGTTCGACTCGAAGCAATAGCTGTGAAACGCCTGGAAAAGTATAAGAAAGCACCCTTAGAGAAAGGTAGAAGCTAGTGCAAAGCCACATGATTTCCTCTTGATTTTCCTCGATTGCAGTCGATTGCACGAATCCATTTTAGTTTTTTGCAACATCTTTTATAACTTTTAGCGGAAAGTTAACAATAAAAAATATTTATACATGTATGCTTGACGTTATTGAATATTTTGCAGCCGCATTAGGGCGTAGTAATTCAACACCTGGGTTGGTAGAGACGAAAGGGCAAGTGCCTCTAGAAGAAATGTGGGTTAGTCCTGTAGAGCCAGAGAAATCAGTAGTAGCTGCTGCCACCATAGGAATACTGGCTCACTCTGCGGCTCCCCCTATCCCTGGTGGATCATCAGCCTCCCATCAGCAGACGAACCCGGCCACTTCCAACTCGTCTCTCCATTCCTCTGAAGAGGACAAATCCAATAAGATGGGAGGCGGAATTATAGGTCTTACACCAAAAATTAACTTTTACACCTCAGGTAAACAAACGTATCTCTTACGATATTTTATTGCACTCCACGTCCCTCGTTCCCCGGCTCAACTTTTATTCCATAATCTTGTTGAGGAATTTAAGTTAATTATACTCGTGCCCTGCCATTTTGTCTCTCTAAAACATAATTAAATTCTCCAGGAATCACTATACCTTCTATAGCGTTGAGTGTTTTTCTCTCCTTCTCGCCCTCGTCTTGTCGTATATGCCTAAACACATATCTTCAAGCTTTATGACATTTTTTATTTGCAGTCGCAAATGCTATTCAGTCTGTGTGCTACTCTTTCCTTTCATGTTTTAATTTTTAATTATTGTGATAGTCGACAACCTTGGGATGCTTTCTTTAACAATATGTACTTGATATAAAGGAACTCGGCCCTAAAACGATGCTATGTGTGTATAAAGTGATGTTTAGCGCTTTTTCTTACATCTAATCTTTTTATGTTCAGCAAAAAACAGTAAGTAGAGTTTTACGGTCTTTATGTACTCCAAGCATAAAAAAGTTAATAATTAATCATAACCTCTGTGTGTGTGTGTGTGTATGTCGTGAGCTCTCGCATTCCGTAATTCTAACAATCGACTTGATTCAAGCTGTTGTACTGTTTCTCGTTGTTTGGTGAGCAATATAATGCTTCTCATTTTCTCTGCGCATTATTTAAAATTTAATACGTGTGTGCTGGCTTTTTATGTGAGCCTTTCGTATCCAGTTTTTTATTCATCAAGTTACACTGTCACAAAACGTTATTTCCCAGTGAGCTCCATGTAAACGAAATATTAATGTTGGTTATTTCAAGAAGAAGAAAAAAACGCACTTATTCTGGCGATGGAACCAGCGGTTAGCAAAAGTGACAAATACAAAAGCAATCTAGTGTAACAAAGGAACACAAGCACTATAAACAGCTACCATGAGTGGATCACACAACGACTTTCTATATTTTTCCTCTTCAAATTTCTTCAACCAACACAATTTTTTCTTTTTTACTGAAGTAATTTTTAGTTTCTTTTCAATTTTTGTATAAAGCAGTGACTGTTCTGCACCTTTAGAGAATTCTTCAGGGTAGTTTATTATTACTTGGGCTACGACCTGTAGTTTCGCATAGAGTATAGAATGACCACATTGGATTTTGGTACAAAATTTGATGATACGTCGAGGGCCATTGTGTGTGACGAAAATGTTATTATGATGATGTCGTAAGAGTGTCTTTTTTCGTGGGGCCATAGTATATACTAGATCGCCTTTTGAGTCTATTAAATCAAACAGTCCAATACTACACAATACGAGCGAATTGACTTATGATGACAACGACTGTCTCCTCCGCTGACATTGCAGTATTTTTCCACACAATTTGACACATTGAACAGGCAGTAAAGGGAAGATAATTTTTGTAATTGGTTTGGCCAGGTGCCAGTGTGACATCCCACGATTCAATGTTGGGAAGTGAGAAACGGGCAAGTACGGCTGCTTCCGGCAGCACTGCCACTGTTCTATCACCGGCTAACCTCCTGGTTCATGGTGGCTTTACCCACTCGTTTCTTGAAGTGCCCATGGACCCTGAGTCCGTCATGTCTGCATCCCCTCTTTCTGCTGACCATGTTTTCTTCCAGCAATTTTCGCCATCACCATATCCTATCGCAGCCGGTACATTACATTATTACAGCTTCATTCACTACAACAATTCAAACAATTTTTTCAAAGTTTCGGTTATCAATCAGAACGATAAATGCCCATGACCATTCATTTCAAACTTTTATGAGTCAACCTCTCCCCTCCAAGTAAATAATTAGGACAGTTTATAAGCAGATGTATGTCTCATGCTGGTCCTCTTTCAGCTTTGACACACCACAAGTCAGTACACATCCCAAGTCACGGCTTGCCAACAACTGCCAAAAGCAACTCTTTTGCAGAAAACATAGACAAATAAATAGTCTTGCAGTAGCCTATTATAGAGTAGCTTCAATCAGTTTAATAATTTTTACTCTTTTGGTAACTTGTACACATAACATATTTGATCAAAGTAGGTTGATAATTGATGCTCTTTTAGTAGAGAATTCCAATATACCACAACAGATTTGTACATTTGCAGTAGTTTTTTGTCTTACATTCTTATACTTGATTGTTGCTGCTGCGAAGAGCAGGAATAAGCTTTCCTTCATTGAATTTCCCTTCTTAACTCATACCTAAATATTATGTATTACTCCCACAAGCTGTCAGAGTGCCATTCAAATTTTAATATTTTGTTATTTTCAATTTTACTAAATGTACTTATACAAGCTTTTGACAATTCGACCCCTTCAGCTTTGACAATCAGCATCATTCCGAATATTATCTAATCTAAATGTTATGTTGCGAATTTGGATACATCATCGTCATTTAGCATCATTTAACGTTAGTGGGAATTCGTAAAGGTTATTTGTATTGATCTCATTTCCAATTTCTCAAACCGATATTTCAGTTCGAAGACTGTCTGGGTCGGGCGGCAGCTCAAGCAATATAGGTTTGCAGGAGGCGTCGCAGGATGCCTTGCTACAAGAAATTAGACGGCTCCGTGAACGTTTGATAACGCTGGAGACGGAGAACGCGACATTAAGCATGAAGCTCAGTCAGCAGCAGTGGGAAGTGGAGCATCGTCTTGCAGAAATCGAAATGCACATTTGTG